>PVJL010005652.1:0-71811 GCA_004026885.1 Lyroderma lyra | reverse complement strand
GTATCTCGGTTAGGGAGGGCAGAAAGGGGAGGGGGTGGGGGGGGAAGCTAAATATAAGGTGATGGAAAGAGAAGTCACATTAGGTGGTGAACTTATTATACATCAAGTTGACAATGCACTGTAGAATTGTATGCCTGAAACCTATGTAATCCTTGCTAACAGATGTCACCCCAATAAGTCTAACAATAAAAATGAATTTAAAAAAAAAAAAAAAAAGAAAATCAGAAAAAAAAAATTTACTGTGCTTAAACAAGCCTTGTGAAGATCTAAATAGGACCTCTTAACACTCTTCAACAAATGTAGGAAGACAGCATGGAAACAAATATTTGGCCAAGGAGATAAGTCTGTGTTGCTATTAGCAATTATTTGCAATGGTCTTTAAAAAGGATATTGTGTCTTTAGTACTGCAGGGTTGGGTGTGTTAGGTAGTAGATAAATATTTAGGGACAAATAGCAAGAAAGTTTTCATACTGGAATGATAATCACATGACTTCATTATTTATTATGAAGCATTTGAACCCTTAGCATTTCAGAAACATTCATATTTAAAATTCAGATTTAAAAACCAATTCAAAGACAAACCAGAGATGTTTGCATTTTCTTTTTTTAATTCTGTACGTTTTCTCCCAATAGTGTATGTGAATAAACTTTGACTCTTAATTGATTCTGTGTAGTCACTAGTATTTAAAATATATTTATCTGTCTTTAAATTATTTTGCAAATTGTTTATATTTTATAATTAATTGCTTATTGTGGCTCAAAATGGAAAACAGCTACTTTAAACATTCAGTAATTTATATAACATTCTCATTGGTTAAAGAGAGCAGCCCATGAAGGAAGAGGGGGTGGGAGAACAAAGCAGGGAGTCAAGTATATGGTGATGGAAAGAGAACTCTGGGTGGTGAACACATAGTGCAACGCATAGATGATGCACTGTAGAATTGTACACCTGAAACCTATGTAATTTTTGCTAATCAATGTCACTCCAATAAGTTTAGCAATAAAAATATATAAATAAATAGATAGATAAAAGAGAGCAGCCCACATCATAGGTATTTTATATAAAATAAAAATGAATAAATTTAATAAATAATTATAGAAAATATAGTAGCATTATTTGCTAGCGGCAACCATATGGAATTGCCCCTTCTGTAAATTAAAAATGATTGAATAACAGAAATTTCATGTGGTTCAAACTCATCAAGTCTCTTCCAGGTCTTATTTTATTTATCCTAGAATATAATGTATGGAATGACTAATACAGCTTTAATATTACATAATTTTTAAAATTATCAAGGTAACATTTGAAAAATTTTTTGTACTATCTAAAAAAGATTCTTTGCTTGTCTGGTTTAAATACTAGAAAGTCAAACAATCAAATAAAACAGAGCACATTAGAAAAAATTAACTCCTGAAAATAGAAAAAATAATTCAGTACAAAACAGAGTGTAGAATGTGTAGACACTATTATAAGCAAAAAAGGGTGGTAATCCAGTTAATCATTAGATCTATAAGGTGTCAAACAACTGCTTTAACTGTTGGATCTACACTTCTTAAATCCATTGACAAGAGTTTTGTACAATCTGCCAAATAAACATAAACAGGCAGAAGGATCTAAAATGAATGAGGCCTTTAGTGCAATATAGCAATGCCAAATCATAAGAGAAGGTATACAAAGTAAGAATCTACAATTTCATCTTGATAAAAGTTTTTAAAAATAGATTAAAAATCAGGTCAGTTATGTTACTTCTTTTGTTCACACTGAACTCATGAATTTGGTCATGCTTGAAAACCTGAACAAATTGTACATGCACATTAGGGATTGGGCTTGACAATTAGCATAGACACCACCTTGAAACTACATCAATGGTATCATCTTAGCTCTGGTCTCTACTAAGTTTGTGAGGCATTTCCTTCCTTTTTATGATCCTACAGCTTACCTTCCCCTCCCACTTACTATTCATCCTTGCATACTTATGTTTCTTCTACTTAGTCTCTGATAATACCTCATTCCCAATCTCAAACTTCAGTTGCTTTAGGTAGTACTGGCCACTATTTTTGCTATTGGTAAAGTAAAAGAATGCTCAATTCATGTTTTTCATTGCTTATATATATCACTTTTAAGAACACATTAACTCATGGGATATTATGATTGTATAATTGAGATATTAACAGATAAAATAGTTGAGATAAGTACCTTCATCTTTTCACATTTTTAGCTAAGTTAACTCAAGAAATATGTCCTTTTTAGGGATAAACACAGACTTAGATCCCTTGACTTTCGTAATTCATCTTTTTTGGGGCAATTTTTTGCTTAGAACTGCTTCCGTGTTCTTTAGTCCTTGGCTCAACAAGAACAGCAAAAATTTAGTTAGTATTTACTACTATAAAATAGTGAAAACCATTCATTTCCCTTGTTTCTATTTATTTATCTGGTCAACTGCTATCATTCTCTTTCTGACAACAGCTTTTTAAAGAATATAAATGCTGCTTATAACAAAATTGTGGCAATGTGGAAGACACGACTTATTAGCCAAAAATGTCTTCATTCATAAATTTATGAACTATGAATAGACTTTTTGGTACTGTTGTGTATCCATTTGTATTGTTGCGATCTATTTGTCCTGACTCTCAGGACCCTCCATTAGTTAGAAATTTGGATGGGTTAGGTAGAGTTGTAGTTTATTGATCAAGTCAATAGTTTAGTGGTTACCTGAGGGCAAAAGGCGGGGGTGGGGGAATAGGAATGTGCAGTCAAATAAATGGTGATGGAAAGAAAACTGACACTGGGTGCTGAACACATAATGTAACACAAATTATGCAGATGTAGAATTGTACAACTGGAACCTATGTAATTCTTATTAATCAATGTCACCTCAAAAAGTCTAACAATAAAATTTTTTTTTAATGGAACATAGTAAAGCTGAGTTCAGATTTAAGTATCAACCTACATTTCCTCAAAAATAAATTTCTAAGTAAATAAAAAATTCAGGGAACATATCTCTAAACTAATGAAGACAAAGGATGTTCCTCTTCATGACTGTCTTTCTGGAAGTGATTGAATACATTTTAATTAAAATGTACTTTCATTCAACAGGTTGTATTTGTTGTTCTGGGTGCCGGAACTGAATTATCTGCTTTGATAATGTTATTCAAACATTAGAATAAATAAAATTAACATTATTTAAAATAAAATCTACCTATTAGAATTGCTTTTTCTTTGATTCATACTCATATGTTAATGTGGCATTTATAAATCTCAATTGCTTAACTGCAAAGGAGAAAATATATGGAACCTAGATTTCAAATTCCTCAATATACTTAATGAAGTATGACTACTGTTATGAATATAACTATAAACTTTATTTCTTTAATTCCTTTTTAGAGTTTTATCTGTAGCCAAATGTAATACTATAAGTTGATTAATGGATTTTTCATGCAAATATAAAAGTAAATTTCTGTTAATCTATTTATGGAAATAAAAGTATAACCTAACAGAATATGAAATTCAATAATTAAATTCTAGGTATTCTTATAAAGATAAAGCTTAATATTTACATTACTTAAACTATACACACAGTCTGTAATTTTTTTTAAAAAGCTTAGACATTAAAATTCAGTTTTCCTATGTGATTCCATAGCTACATGGTACGTCTTTTTAAACTTCTGGGAACTAGTTGATTTTACTATAGTGATTAATTATCACTGAATTACTTAATGTATAGTCAGACCTTCAAAAAGTAAAATATGGCTATTTGAAAAAAATTATGAATCTAATGAGATAGCATTTTGGTTGTATGATATTTTAGTTCACTAGTCAATGATAAGGCAACTAACTCAGCATCAAGGGGAAAATTCCAAGAATGAGAAGCTCTTAAATTTCTTTGTATGAAGCATTCTAACCCACTCATTACGTCTTTCACTCATGGACCTTCAGAAATCTGAAAAAGATTCTGGGACATGTTAATTTTGTTTATTTGATATGCAGATTATATCAATTGTAAATGAGAACCTTGTTGATCTCTTCTATCTAGGACATTTATATCTTAATCATAGATAGCTCCTCCTTCTTAACTGAATTGTGAAATACCTTGAAACACAAACCTTTGTACCAGTCAGTCATCCAGGAAGCTAAGAGAACACTGGCTGCTTATTGAAAGCAATTGTTTTAAATTTAAATTAAAATTTATATATTTAATTATTTACTTTGCCAGAAACTGCATAGTAGTAGCACATTCTGTTCAGCATCTGTCATATATTTATAGTTGAGCTGGTATTTATAGCAAGTTCAAATTTATAGTAATTAATAGCACTTGTTTAACTATTTAGTCTTTGAATAGTAAACAAAATATTGAATATTTTTTAGGAATGACAAACCAAAAATGTTCAACAAATATACAAATTATTTATCAGGAGAGTATGTGCTTAACAGTTTATGAATATGTTTTCAAGACTGTTCTAAGTCTCCCTTTGTCCCCTAAAATAGTCTCCCAAACTCAAGTTGGTAGTAGCAAAATTGATTTCTCAAGAAGGATTTTATGCTGTGTTGGATGAGGATGATTAAAATTATTTTTGTTGAAAGAAATGGACTTGAGTTTTTCAGAGGCCACTGGGTTATCTCATAAAATAAAATTTAAAAATTAAGAAAAAAAATAAAGAATTGACATAGAAGGTATGGATCCAGTCAGTAGGTACACTATACAGAAGGAAAGGTGAGACTTAATATGCACTTCATGTAATTTAGCATTTTTCTTTTCAATTTCTCTTATGTCATTAACTGCAAAAGAGAATTGCTGGATCGTTTTTGAGGAAAAAAGTAAATGTCTGCTTGTTACCTGATCTGAAGTCCACATACTAAATGAAAAAGTCTTGTTTTTCCCCTGACAAAGTCTTGTTAGAGTACATGTGTTATTACTATTTGTCTGCAGTTTCAGGGAACGAAATAGAACTCAGACAGTTACCAGAGAATGGGCCCTTCTCAGCAAGATGTCCAGGTCCTTGGTGTCCCAAAGAATTGAATGAGACACAGAAATATAGGGCTAAACTAGCAGTTTATTAGAAGTGGAAGTACACTTCAGGGAGTAGGAGCAGGCCTGAGCAAAAGAGTAGCTCAAGGGCTCCAACTACGAGGCCTCGGCAGTTTTATTCTCTTCAGTTGTAAGGGGTTACATTTATCTGAACATGGGACCTTTCGAATGACATCTTTGATTGACAGGGGGCCATTACATCAGCTTTTTATAACTGCACATATTCCTTCCCAGAATTCAGTCTGTTATAATGATATTAATGAACTTCCAGGCATATGTATGATAATATAATGATGGTATAATGAGGAATAAAGGTCCTTGTAATCCTTACTGTTTAGGTGCTAGTAACTGGCTTAAACCGGTGGACTTTTTGTGCCCTATAACTTCCCTGTGTCAGTTAATTTTTGCCTGTAATTTCCTCCTGTGGTTGCCTAACTTGGGGCACGAGTTACTAGAGAAAAAAGGGTGATATTAGGTGGTGACTACTTCAGCAAGGCAGGTCCCATGGATGAGGGCCTGAGATCCCCTATTTATCTATCTACCTCACTTTCCTCTTAGGAGGCATGATCCCCATAAATCTCTATGGGAAGCTCAGAGACAGAAAGTCTCTTTTTCTATATCTGCTTCCTGCTGAATGTGGCCGTTGTCCCTACCTATCTTACCTAATCTAAAAAGGAGGAAAAGATCTCAAGATCCACTTCAGAGACCATGTTGACTTCTTTGGTAGGGAGCAATTGATAGCCTTGCTGGGGTGTCATCTGTATCTCAATAGCCCCTAGATGGGGAGAAATAGATTCAGTCATTATATTTAAAAGCATTTGCCCTAGAAACAAGCCTTGAAGCCACTGCCACAGGATGGCTACATGATGGAAGGTCAGTTTAGCTCCATTGAACCTGTGGCCTCCTCGTTTGGATTAACCAGTCATTCAAGTGATATCACCTGCCCAGAAGTGGGGTTCGGAATGGCCTGGAAGATTGCTGGACCACAGTGATTATAATCAATAGGCTGGGGTGCATAAATCACAAGTTACAGGATAATTGTTTAAAGCAGGAGTAATCTACTGTTTAAGGCTAGAGATGGGGAAGATTGATTAAGAGGGTGATTAAGGCTAGGCACTAAGAAAAAAGTAAAATTTATGAGCTAAGGAACTAGGGAAGAGGGGACTAGAAGTTTCTGTAGTGAAGGGCTCTTTTGTTTGTCCCGTGTCAAGACCAGGGATTCTTGGTTTGATTCTAGGATGTTTTTATAGTTGTTAGCATTTGCTGTTGTTAGTCAAATGTTGATTTATATCCTCCTTGTCCTCCAGAAATTCTAGCAAGTTGTGAATCTGGGCTACATTGTGATTCATATTTACAGTTGAAATTTTCCAAGTCAACAAGATTTCCTAACTAACTGCTGTGCAAGGATCTTCTGGAAATAGAAAAGAAGCAAAAGACAAATTTCTGCCCTTCAGGCACTTACAATCTTGGAGAAGTAAACTTTACACACATAAAGCAAAATGTAAAGTAACAGGCAATCAAGGGCTCAACCGTGTAATAGACTATAAAGTGCAGGTGTAAAGGACAGAAGAATGCTAATAATATGCCAGGATGTTTATGTATAATTATCACACGTAGTTTTGTATAATTTGTATGCCTTTTGTTTATAAAGTATCCCTGGTAATACTGAGTTTTGCCAACAATTTCACAATTACTAAATTTTAAAAATATTCAGAGTAATGTGATGTAACTCTTTATACTTACATTATTGCTCTTCAATGAACTTTATATTCTACAACATTGGCCAGATTTATAAAGCCAATTTTGCACACTTATAAGCAAAAATTTTTGTGGGATTATTTTGCATATTTATTGGAAGTGACATTAAGCTGTTCTTTTTCATACTCAGTATGTTTCGTCTACATAGTCTTATTTCAGTATATGAACTTGACAACCTTCTCACCTAACACACAGATAACATGTGTTGCTTCCTCTACCCATGCTGTCCTCTTCTAAGCTTTAATTAGATAATCCTTTAGGTTTTGGTTTAAATGTCTTCAGGGAAACCTTCACTGATCCCTCAATCTAGGTAAGTTATATACATAGGAGGCAACCTTGCATTTCTCAGCATTACATGGTAATTATGCACGTATTATCTCTCCCTAGTGTATAAACTCTAAGTAGTCTGGTGAAACATTTCACTTCCAACCTGTAAAAATTTTCAGTGAGTATTATTTGAGTTAGTATATAATTGCTAGAATTTTTTTGCCAAGCATAAAACTGAAGAACTGATTTTAAAATATTGCTGAAAATCTTTTTTAATTAGCATATAAATCCTATATAATGGGTACTTTCAAATTGAATAACATATAAACAAAAGTTTGTCTGTTCAGTAGGTTATATTTTCTTTTAAAATGTTTTTATATGCATGTCCAAACTATCAAAAATTGAATTTAAAAAAATTGAATTAATGATAGAGTTTGAATTAAATCTTTCTTGAAGTTTCAAGAAAACAACTCATATTCTTTGAAGACACTTGAGGCTGTGTAATTAACATTTAAAATGTGTATTCATTTGGATGTTTTTAATTGTAATTATTAAAAACCCAGCCTCAAACTGGCTTAAACAATAAGAAAAATTATTATTTAATATAATAGTAAACCCAAAGGTAAGACTGGTCTTAGTGAAGTTTGATATAACAGCTCAAATGTATTATATGAGATCCCTCTACTTTGCTGTTCTTAGTAAGTCAGCTTTGTCCTCAGGTTGGCTCTTATCAGGGTCAAATGAACACATAATGTCAAGAGGAAAGAAAAAGGAGCCATCTTATGAAAGAAAGAAAGTCTTTCCTAGCAGTCTCCCAACTACTGTCCCCTCATGTATCATTGGCCAGAATTGAATGCATGCTTATTCTTGAACAACTATTGACCAGGGGGAATAAAACTGTCAGGATTAAGTGACACTGATTACTTGGGGCCAACTAGATGTAGGGATGTGAATTAATGGAATTTTTGCCCAAGTATCAATGATAATTGTTAGTTCTAATTATAATTCAGTGAATTTACAATTGATAACTCTGAGGCAAAATGAGCCAGGAAGTTTTTTCAGTGAAATGCCCAACTTCCCACTCAAGATAACATTAAATAATAATTGAATATTATATTAGGTGCTCAGATTTATATTCTGGTGATATATTTCTCTTCTTATTATTGCAAATACCTGTTCAAAATTTCAAGAAGTCACCTTTACCCACCACCCTGTTAGGGAATGAATATGAAAAGAAATTTTACTATGTTCAGTCTGTGAACATGATCTGAACACTATGTGTTTTCTTTTTGTATTTCCTCCCCTTTGATACAAAAGATAATTGAAAAATAAATATTCCTAATTACAAACTTCTATTCTTTATTTCAAAAAGTGATAAGTTTCTTCCAGTTTCTAAAACAGACAATTCCGAGTATTGTAGTATTGAAAAGTTCTCATGCCGTAGTACAAGAAGTATATTTTGATTTCTTTCTCTCTCCTTGCTATAATTTAGTCTGTGGAAAGGGAATGATCTAAGCCTTGTTGAACCAATTAGCTAGTAAGAGTCTTACCAAGAATGAAAGGTACTAATAATGTAGAATCTAAACATAAAAAATGGCAAGCAAAATATACACAAGATTTTCTAAGAATACTCACCATGTATGCATAAACTCTACCAAAATAGTTGTTACAGATGAAAATTAGCTAGTCTCCTTTTTTTTATTTATGTAACTTTATTCTGTAACTTTTGTTGAAGGTTATATAAGTAAAAATCTTCCTTATGTAAACTTTTACAAGTTTTGTTAAGTTAATACCTAAGTATTTTACAGTATTTAATGCAATTGTAAATGATTTTTATAATTTCAATATTGATTTGTTTGATATTAACATATGGAATACAGTTTGATTTTATATATAATTTGCTAGTCTATGACATTTGTAAACTTACTTTTTTTTTTTTTTTGCTGTGCACACACACAGAGAGGGGATTGTGGTGAGAGGGGATAGAGAGATTGAGAGAGAGATTGAGAGAGAGAGAGTGTGTATAAGCTTACATATTATTCCCTTTCTGGTAGATACTCAGGGACTTTTCTGGAGAAAATCTTTACACCAAGAAAAAAAAGTAGGTGACTATTTGTTCGATGAAAAAAAAAAAGAATAGTAAATGAATACCAATAAAACACTAAATTAGCTTTACACACTTAATTACTTGATTACTGGTCAATATTCAGATGTGTATGTACTTTGTTAAAAGTTAACATCCAACTACACAGACTTCTTTTAAATATCAGAAGCCACTACAATATCTGGTCATCACATTGCTATGATTATGTTTTTAATAATAAAATGAAGGTGTATCTAAGAGATGAAAATGACATCACACTTTTAATTATTATAAATCTATAAAGTAGGTTTTGAAAGAATGAGATTTCAATGTTAATATTACTGTGACCACCTTTTTTTATGTTTTTCCATAAAGTGGAATTCAAAGTAATAGCTTATTTTATTAAAATTTTTACTAAAATATTCATTTATGCAATAGTTTTATCACTACTTCTTTATACCCTTTCACTAGATTTTTAAATATTTAAGTACAAATTAGTGGTGACCAAAGCAATGTTAGGACGGTCTCTCTGTGAAAAGGAGTCTTGCATGTGTCATGACTACCTCTCTTTGGGATCATTCTAATACCTACTAAAGGTTATGATGTAGTTGCTATAAACTGTTTCCAGTTAAAATATATCCATCTGGGTGAATTTAGAGTAGTTATTTCCCTCGGATGCTGTTTCACTATTTTGAACAGCAACAACAAAAATGAGTGCTATATTAAATCAACATGAGACATAACTTCTTCCCTCAAGGAAAGTACACTGTGGAGCTAGGTGTTTCTTGATTAGTTGTATGTATATTTGAAAAATGATTGCAAACAACTGAGTCTATCTTTGACACAAAGTTGTTTAAAATGATAAAGAGAACTATGTTATAAAGTAACTGAAAGAACGATAAATGAAGGCAACTGCTAAGTTAAATGTTAAGTTCATTTATTCATCGGATAATTACTTGATATGTTTGGCATTAAGTTAATATATTTTAATGGAGGAAATAGAAATTAAGCAGACATATATCATAATTTGGCTAATGATAAATACAATAAGAAGAACAAACATAAAGGATTACAAAGTAAGATGGGCTATTTTAAAGTAATCAGAAAACTCCTCTCTGAAACAATTTTTGAGTGGTTATCTAAATGAAATGAGGGAATGAGACATGTAGATATATGTGGGAGGAATATTTCAAGCAAAAGAACTTTTCAATACAATGATACAGATGTAAAAATTTTAGGGATAAGCAGCTTGAATTATAGAGTATTTGAAAATATAATTATACACATAGATAATATCTAGCCACCAAGATAGTACCTATGTATGTAAATTTAATTTAAAGGTAAGAATAATTTTTATGTAACTTATTAGCGATTGAGACTAAATGTTATTTCTGAACTATTTAGGAAAACAAATGTCTTAATTTTTTTAAAACAATATTAGTTTATTTCAAAGTGAAACTTCGTCAGGATTGGAAGAATCTGACTGAAGTTTTATTGAGTTGGTTTTTATACAAATCAGCATGATTTAGTCAACTGTAAATCTTTTCCATTATTCTATAAATCTTGAGACTATATATTATTTCCAATGGCATTTATGAATTAGTGCCAAACAGTATTTCATAAAATTTTGACCAGTGAAACCTCAGTTTATTACCTAGAAGCAGTATTCTAGAATATTTTTCTGTGAAGTATAAGAATATATTTGATTTAATGCATAATATCAGAAGTGGAAATATTCTGAAACTTTCCTATAGAGCAAATTTTATAAAGGGAAGATTTATTAATAATACATTTAACACGTTTTTATGAACTCAATGAGTCATATAAAGGTTACAGATTTTTCCTTTTAGGAGATCATAACCTTGAAAGGATATGGGAGATTATCAGTATAACAGATAATTAAATGAAGTAGAATATACTATCTATATACTCACTCAAATATATTTATTGAAGAACTGCTATAGGCCAGGCACTGTGCTAAATGCAGGAGAGACAACATTGTACAGATAGGTACTACCTATGTGATATGGAATTTTCAGCCTAGTAGGGGGAAGAAAAGACATTCAAATCAATACAAAGTATTTCATTATGTGTTATTAAGATTGAAGAAGTTTGGGTACTATGGAAAGATGCATATTTTGCCATGTATAATGAACACTTTTTGCCCAAATTTGTGAGGAAAAAATAAGGATGCATATTATACATGGGAAGTACTAATTCCATATCTATATATTTTTAATTCTTTCATTTATGCTTATGAGTTAATCGTATAATTCTAGAAATAAATAACGATATCTTATTCAAAATCATATCCCGGAATACGGTAATAGTTTTGTTGAACTTATGATGAACTTGCAATGAAAGCAATTTTGGCCAACAATTCACCAAAACAAAACAAAGAGTGACATATTGTTGTACACAGAGTGACTGTCATTTGGTAAGATAGGTGATGCCAATTTTATTACCATAGGGTGAACATAAAATTTCTTTATAACACAAAAAACAAGTACCTAAATATAAACAAATCAATATTTCAATTAAAATTTTTAAAAAAATTTCCCTGAAAGTTTGGTGCACATTATACACAGAAGTGCGTTATTATATGTGGCAAAATACGGTACACATAGTAGAAAGAGTACAATGTATAACAAAAAAGTATTACCTCCAAAGAGGTTTGGAGTTAAGGAGAGATCACTTTTATGTAGGAATTCAGAAAGCATACACAGAAATGTAATGTTTCAACTGAATCTTAAAGTGTGAGTGGGATTTGGGTGGGGGGGAAGAGGTAGAAAAAAGCAATACTAATGGAGACCACAGCTTGAGTGTAATCATTAAAGTCAAGAGAATACTTAAGAGCAAAGACAGTCCACTATGCAACCTAATTGGGAACTTCAATAAAAATAGTAACTGATTGCCTAGAAAGATAGGTTTAGAGCTATGAGTGCATGCTATGGAGTGCAGACTTGATTCAGGAGACCTGAAGAAGTCATTTAAGCAGAAGAAACATCATCTGGAAAGGACTTTGCAAAATATCTCTGTGTAAGAGTGTTGGATAGATTGTTGAAGGACAAGGGTGAAAACAAGATCAGTAGACTCCATTATTATTATTTGGTAAGGACATAATAAGGCAGAAGTTAACCCAAATCTTCGGGTTTAATTTTTTGTGAGTTTAGCTATCAAAGGAAAATGCGTAGAATACAGAAATATTTTGAGATTTGGAATCACAGTCCTGAATTTGAATCTTTGTCCCAATTCTCGCCATCTAATATTGCCCAAATAACATTAGTTAATTCATCATTAAATGAGGCTATTAATAACTACACGATTGAACTGTTAGATGAGTTTGCTGCTCAGCACCATGATTGGCAGAGAAGAGATGTTCCAACGTGGAAATCATATAAATCTGCCTCCTCCAAGATGACATTTGGGAGGTACTGTTGAATAAATTACGGTTTTCATTGATGAATAATAGTTATTACAACACTTTCCTTTTATTGACTGCCTATTACCTATCAGACACTGTGATCAGCACTTAATTTATATTATCTCTTAAGACCATCCAGAAAATTACAGCCATTATCCCTATTTTTCAAATAAAGAACTGAAGATTATCAAGAAGTTATAAAATTTATAAATTGTAGAATCTACTGTTGTCTGAAAGTATTGGGCAGTCTGTTCCATGGTCACTTAATACAGCAAGCAAGAATGTCTGAGTTGTCATAAGAGCAGTCACAAAATTTTTGTAAAGAGAAATATCTTTATTAAGAGATTTAATGGAAGATAAGGTATAATTTCAGAAATATTAAACTGAGATGAGTGAAAATTGTGATAGTAGATGTGTTAATTTCTATTGTAAAAAAGTAAACTGGGCAAACAAGGTAAAGAGATGAAAATCAGCTTAGTTATATTACAACATCACACTTAATACAGAATTTATATAGAATCCCCCTCTAATTGGTAAGTTTGAACCTAAATAATGCATAAAAGAAAAATGGAATCAAAATGTATGATAGCCTTGGTTATTCTGAGGGAACTTAATACTATTATGTACTTGACAACTGGTTGATGAGTTGGTATTCTCCCTTCCCATTCTTGGCCTTCCATGAAAGCCATTTATTTTTAAAGACAAAAAATCAGATACGAATGCAGAAAAATATTCACTGGAGTGAGAACCAAAATAAAATGACCATACATAAAAGGAGAAAAGACATTTGGGTTCAATTATTCCTGGGAAAATTATTGGTTTTTTTAAAAATCAGAATTTGGGAACATTTCAACAACAGCAAAAATCTTTATAGCACTTTATATATATTGTCTCATTTCATTTTCATAAGAAACTCATGATGTAGATTATACCCATTTTGCTGATTAAAAAAATCCCTGAAGCATAGAGAAGTTAAATGTCTTTCCTAAAGCCACAGAGTTACTAAGCATTAAAGTGGGGATTTAAAAGGGAATAGCTGGGCTCCAGAGGGTATTTTTAATCACTGTATTATGCTATCTCTCAACTCAAATTACTCAAAACAAACTTTATGCCATTGAACTGACCATAGAACAGACTATAATGAAAGCCCATTGCTTGTGACTTAATTCCATTGGACCCTGTACCCATGACTACACACCAGGGAAGAAGTGTTCTGAGTTCGTGGATGTTACTGAGGTTCAAAGGTTCATTTGGGCATTTGAAATGGCATTTAAAACGAGTATCATATTTGTTTTCTGTTACTACTTGTCTCCATTAGCATGTGTGTATGTGTGTGTGGGTTTTAAGGAAGGTTGTTAACCTCAGTTAACCCATGTCATTAAAGGCGTATTCCTAATTACAGATATTCCCAGAAATGAAGGCATTTTGGCAAGAAGTAGCAAGAACTGTGCCCAAACAGAATATTTAATGTGTATCTATGCTTCAGGCTGAACACAAATATTTTAAGACATGTGTAAGACATAAAAAGAATTTCCCCTCAGGGCTGCTGGCTGCCTGGAGAGCACATGATTAGCACATAAATATTTATGCTGCACACGGAAGAGCATACCTCATTTACCATAAGTCTGGTTATTTACGCTACTAAGCTTAGGCAGGTATATAAATTCTATCAGTGGCATCATTTGTCTGATGGATTCACTTCACCCACTTCAAATTAATTGCACAGGGTTACTTTGTAACAGTTTAATGACATTAAGAACAAGCACAAAAATATGCCCAATGAGGAAGTCATGTGAGAATGACCAAAAAGATTTGAATAATATTGCTCACATTTATTAAAGGATATTTATAGAGTTCTTACAAAATAACTTCTCTTTTGTACTTTAAATCCTCGGTCAACTCATCCACCTTTCCTGTGTGTTATTGAATCAATATGAATGAATATAACTTCATTCAACATAGTTATAAACTCTTGGCTTTCTGTTTCTAATTTTGAGAGGCATCATTTAGGTAATTAATTTTAAAACAAAGTCATAGCTTTAAATTATGAATAAAACAATAATACTTATAAAGTTCTCAGAAAGCTATGCTTTAATCATTTATATTCACCTGTGATATAATTCCTGTTAATATACCTCAATTACTTTTTTTAATTGTTAAATTTATTGGGGTGACATTGGTTAGTAAAAATTTATAGGCTTCAGGTGTACAATTCCACAGTACATCATCTAGGTGTTGTTGCATCAAATATATGGTGAAGGAAAGAGAATTGACTGAGTAGTGAATACATGTACCTCAATTCTTGAAAGATATATAGGAAATGCTTTCTCAACATAGCCATTTTCCCAAGGTGGTAAGGGGATTTGGCCATCTGGTGGAAGGAGCAAGAAATGTTTACCTGATTTTAATTTATGTGACAACAGGGACATAGGATTGCTCATCAGTGAATACCCAGTGCCTATAATGGTGCTGAGCATAAAGTAAATTCTCAATAAGAACTTGTTGAATGAATTACATGTGACAGAAAGATTAAAACCATTTTGTGTGATCCTAAAAATATATAACTAGTATTAGGAATATAAACTTTAGGAATGCATTCCTAACAACCATTCTCAGGTTATTCAAAGGTGAGAGGAGTTTGCTCAGGAAGTTAAGAAGAAAGAGTTTTAAGAATAGGCTGGTCAACATTATAATAGTGATATGATTTAAGCATTGGTGATTGAAGGAGATAAATTGCAAGTATGTTTAACTGCAAATCTCGAGATTTTATATGGGCTCCTGGTTAAAATTAGGGAAGGAGTCTTCTAATTCCCACCTCATACTTACAAATATATTTGTATTTGCAACTATTCTCAGAAAAAGCAGGTCTCTTTTTCAAAGACACTTCTAGCTCCCAGCCTTTCCTACCTCTTCTGAGCCCTAGGACAAAAATGGAATATATGGCTCATGTCTATATCCACTGCCTATATGCTAGTTCATTACTTACAGGTCAAAGCCTACCTAGGAATTTCCTATGTTAACAAGACTTTATAGACATGACTTGAAAGATGCAAAGGTCCTCCTGTGTGCATGACAGGTAAAGGGTAGAGAATAGAAATGTAAGAGAGATTAGCAGGGGCTGTGTGACTAATCAGGCTGCTGGGGGCTCCATTATGAGAGGCCTTAGGGGTTATGCTAAAGAGTTTGTATGCTAAAGAGTTTGTACGCCAAAGTGAAATTCAGCGTTAACTCTTGCAAATGTGCCTCGGTGGGATGGAATAGAACTCTATGTACTGATAGAGTTCTATACACCCTCTTCATTCCAGAACAGCTCCATTTTAAATGGGTATTATACATTAGAGTTCTATATAAGCATTAATAAGCATTAATTTGAGAAAGGGGTTTCACCACCTTCAAAATGTTTTTTTTTCTTCTGCTCAGGCTAAACACCTTGGAATCCCCTCTTTCTCTCACCTTTTGCAACCAATTCATCAACAAAGCTCTGCCTTAAAATATATTCTGAACCCAACTATATATTGTGATGTCCTCCCTGCTACCACTCAGGTCTGAGCCACCAACTTCTCTCACTTAAACTATCACAATGGTACCCTGCCTCCACCCTTCATGTGATCTCCATTACCCACCATAGTATATTCTCCACAGCATGACCCTTTTAACAAGACTGTTCCATGCCACTACCAAAACTCCATAATGGCTTCCCTTCTCACTCAGAATAATGTAAGTAAGTCTCTTGGCACCTGCTAGGTTTTGACCCAGTGCATGACTCTCTCTCTCTGACCTCATCTTCTTCCCTCTTCTGCGGGCTCACTGCACACTGGCCACATTGACCTTCTCATTCTTCTGCAGACGCACCAAGTCTGCTCCCACTTCAGGACACTGGGACTTACTGTTCCCTTTGCTTGTAATACTTTTCCTTTAAATATCTGTATGACTCAATCCTCCACTTTGTTCATGTCTCTGCTTAGATGTCACCTTTGCAAAGAGGTCTCCCCTGATTACCTTAATTCGACCCCACCCCAACAGACGCCCAGTCATTTTTTTATCCCCTTACCTGACATTTTACATTTATGTACAGGTTTACTAACTGCTTATTGTTTGACTTCCTAAAGATGTGAAGGCAGAGAACATATCCTCAGTAACGTTATAGTCCTATTACCTAAAATAGTGCCCGAAAAAAGATGCTAAATGGACATATGTTGAATGAATGAATGAAATTACTGATGTCTTTTAACAGTATGCTTGGTAGTCATAGTAACCCTAAAGTCTTCTTGAGGCAGAAGATTTTGAAAAGCCTGATATATTTTTGAAGGACACAGAGAAACTATAGGAATGTTATTCACATTTGTAAAAATTAAATTAAATTACTAAATACTGTTGTTCATGTAGCTGCTTTCAAAGGGGAACTGACCTTGCTGATATTATAGCCTGGGAGGGAGGTTGTTTCTTTTAAGATGGTAATCATGATTTTAAAGGTCATCTATAAAGAGGCATAGGTGTTGTTCTAAACCTAGAACTCACAGGTCTAAAAATGTTTTTTTGAGGAATTTTCAGAAAACTTGACATTTTTATCACCGATATCCTGAAATGCTCTTATATGTTTTATATTATATTACACTATGTAAATAGGATTTAATAGGACTAACGTTCCTTCTCTCCCTTCCCCCATGTAAAGTGCTATTACTCATTCCATTAAAGGAGCAGGATGCTACGCAATTTCTGCACGGACTTTGCAACTTTGCTTTTCTCCATTCCCCACCGAACAAGTCACGTCTAGCTGATAAGGAAGCTAATTTTGATGACTAACTCATACTTGAAATTCTTCCTGTTTCCACCACTTTGCCAGTTCATTATTCTTCTGTAGTAACTTATCATCATGACATTTTTAGAATAACCCTTCTGTGTCTTTTGGACAAAATCAAAGACATTTTTGCCATAGTCATTTGATTTGTGTCCCTAGTCTTTGAAATTCTTAGCTAGTCCAAAGCAAATTTTGCCTTATAGTGAAAATACCAGTATCATTACTACTTAGAGGGCTGTATCATTTTTAAATGTAGCAACAACGTGATCAGCTCCTCTCTACCACCCACCATTTTGCCAGTACTTCTGATTCATGGGTTTGAGTACGCCAACAGCCTTCCCATAGAAAGAGAGCTCCCAAAAAGAATTAACTACACTGATACCAGTGAACCAAATTAGACCTAAAATTATTAAATGTTTTCCAAAATTCTCTTAAATTCTTATTACATCTTATTTTCTATTTAAATATGGGAATTGCTTTCTTTTGTCACTTTGATACATTTTTCTATTGAGTGGTAGTGAAAAATTGTATTAATCAGTAAGTTTTCTTTGACTTCTAAATAAACTCATGGTCATATTCCTGTCATGATAATGAGAAGTTGTTGTGTTGTGAGTAAGGAGTAATAGGTACAGGATGTACTTAACCAGTATCACATGCTGGGGAACTCCCTTTATCCTTCAAGGGCTAACTCAGCTATTACAGTGTCAGAGAAGTCTTTCCTATTCCCATTTCTGTCCTTTCCCAGACGAGTTTTATTACTCAGTCCTCCATGTTTTCTTATTACAGTACTTGGTAAATCTACTATTTTTCCTTATGACATTATATTGATTTTATTATTTTATGTCTTTCTACTCTACCATAAGCCTCTTGAATACAAAGTCTATATCATTTTTGTTTGTTTGGAATATATTAGGCACATAATAAAAGGTTCTTAAATAGAACTGAATTAAATGTAAGAAAAGGACATAAAACAATCCTGTTGACCAGATCATACATCATGTGGCTCTGGGTATGTTCCAAGTTCAGTACTAGCTGAGCTTTGTCTAAAAATAACATATTTTACATGAATAAATCAATTGTCACATTATTAATATATAATATTGGGATCTTTTACCATGGACTCTGTAGTCACATAGTAAGACTTATAGTAAAGAAAAAGTACAGGAAAAACTTCTAATCTATTTAGAGTTCAGAAAAAGCTGATGATACCCAAGTTTATAAGGCTTAAATGAAGCTTTGCCTGTGTATCAACAAATAAAACACTGTAGTTTTAATATTATTATCAAATGTCTCAAGTATACAAGGGCTGTCCAGAAAAAATCCAGACATAAATACCTCTATTTTTCATATTATATTGCTGGATATTTTCCAGACAGGTCTCACATATATGCATATATAATATAGACATGAACAGCTTTGTTCTATGGATTCTCACATTAAGATCAAAACTTAAACCTTTTGCTATCTGACTAATTGTACCATATAGAGAACACCTGGTAATGATGTTTGGGGATTAAAGATTCTTTACTCTAGCCTGGGGATACCTCTCATTATATGAGCATCCTCCTGTGATGTGTACAATCCATAGGAACCATATATGCTTACATATATTTCAATTTAACTCTTCAAAAGAGTACAAAAGACTAAGAATTCTGAAATAAGAATCATTTAGGCATCGATAGGCTCTCTTCATTATTATGACTTATTTTTAATTCATTATTATTTTATCTGGTAAAAAATACTATGATTTTTCCATGTACTTTCATATTTCATTGGATTTTTGGACAGCTTTGTTCTATAGTTTTGCACATTAAGATCAATAATCCAAAAGATATACCCAGGTTGAAGTCTGAGGGACTAAGACATGTCTTAATCATATAACAATTTCTCTATGAAGGCTAGCATAAAAGACATTCAAACCATCTAATGCACAAATATACAATGAAGGTGGCCTACTTCATTATACTTCTACCTGACCTACACTAATTAGAACCCTAATAAATTGGTCATAAAAGCCTCCATTTTAAGAAAAAGTCTATAAAACAAAGTGGCAAAGCAATTCTATTCATATTGCTGAAATAAACTTCTTAAAAGTTCAAGACTGAACTAGCTGTAGCTTTTCTCTAATAAGCAATTGTTATATGTCCAATTGTCAGCCATCTTTAATGTACTAATATACTAATCACAGACTCATTATAGTTGGTGATATAGTTATTGGGAGGGGCCAAGCTTTCTCATTTATTTATTTAGTTATGATTACAGTGCTTATAATCAAACAGGCTGCCTCTAAAAGAGGACATCACTCAGGTTTAATTCATAACCCACACAGGTGGCACTTTGGAGGTTATGTTTACTTGTTCGATTAGAATATTTGTGTGGCTGTCTAGAGAGAAAAGTGTAAGACTGAGTTCTTTTTATATACATCTTTTTGATAATGTAATAATGTAGTTAGTCTACTATATTTAGCTCAGTCAAGTCATAAAAATGAAGTAGCAGCATATACTTAGACTCAGGAAAAGTATAAACATGGGCTACCTATAAGAATATAGAAGAAATTTTTTCTGCTAAAGAAACTGAAATGTTCTCTTAACAAAAATTTAAGCTACAAAATGTTAACTGATTTATAGCTGCTTCTCCATAATAATTTTTTCCATGGCCAGTTCATCCAACAGGCCAAGTTATTTTTCCGTACAAGCACTTCACATACTTTCCATATGCCAGAAACAGACTTGAAACCATTCTACACATATCTCTTATTTTTTTATGTCTCAGCAAAAATGTTACTTCACAGAGCAAACTTCCTTACTCACCCTTTTCAAGCAGTCCCCTCTCTCAACCCCATCTATAATCTTCTTATTTTCCATCACAGTCATCTTATTCATATTCTTTCTAGATCATATCACCACTTGTAAAGATTTCTGTTTTATCTGTCTCCCCTTTAAAACTGCAAGCACTATGAGAGCAAATAATATGTATTTGTATTTTATTCACTGTGTATCTCATAAGTATTAGTGCTGAAAACATGGTGGCTATTTATGAAATAATTGTAGCTTATTTAATAATAACATATTTAGAATTTTTTAGCTTTTGTACACATTTTATACAAATGTTTTCTTCTAGATCTAGAATCTAGACTGCAATTCTTTTATTCATCATTCAGTCATTTATTCAAAGAGCAGCAAAATTCATGTAAGAAATTATATTAGATATTAAGGTCAGATTAAAAACTAAAATAATAATCTTACATTTTTCTCAGTGATATGCTTTCTGATAATTCCTTTTCAAATAGTTTAGAAATTCTGAATTATCTCTATGAGTTTTTAAAGGATTCTCACAACAACTTTGAGCAGTGAGGGAGACAATCACCTTCATTTAATAGACAGGGGATTCCTAGAATCAGAGATAGCAAGATTACAGTGTCAATATGTAACCAAACAAAGGTTTGAACATTGGATTTCTGATGCATATTTTCATGCTTTTTCTAATACTCTTTTTATGTACAATCATTACTATAACCATTGTTTTATTTTTATTCAAAATACCAAAAGGCTTTAGTTGCTGTATTTTGTTTATTTTAATGAATTTTTAAGAATGATATGGACTTCCAAACATCATATTTGTTTTATATGTCATCATTACACTAATGTGATATCATAACAATGCCATTTTTATTTCATGTACTTATTGAAGCATTAAAGGATGAGGCATTATCCCAGAAGGTTGTTAGAACAAAGGTGTAGGTTTTATTTCAAATATTCTAGGTTTGTTGCCTTCAAACTAAGGATCATGGTTTTATTTTAATTCTGCTGACTGGTTAGTATGTGGAACCAGCTGAACTAGTCAGAGCATTTTTGCACTGGAAATTAATGGATTTATATTCTCAATGTTTATGCATCTAGGGATCAACAAATTAACTTTGCAGCAAACAATGGTTTTCATAAATTTATAAAGACTAAGTATCTGAGTAACTTTGAAAGTATTTATGTTGAATTATAGATGACTGTGGAGAAAATATGGAAATATATTTTACTAAAAACTATCAGATCATCTGAAGAATTATATTTAAAGACAAGACCAAAAATCAGAACAAGATAGAGCAAAACAAAGCAATTGGCTTCTGTGGAGGAAATAAACAGGACTGTACTCTGATTCTTTACTTGTATTATTTATTTGCACTATTTTGGATCCTCACAAAGCCATAAAATTTTTCTATTTCTCATTTTACAGATGAGAAGAACAACTCCAAATTGTAACTTACTTGCTGATATAAGCACAACCGGGATTAAATCCAGTTGATTTGTATTTATTTCCATCATAAAAAAACAGTCACTTACAGCATGTACCAACAGTTTCCGTTTAACTTTAAAAAGGTTGTTTTAATGGAGGAATAAGTTTGAGTTGCATTTTCCTTCTCCATTTGTTGTGTTTCCCCATTTTTATTTTCATGTTACTTTAATAGGAAGAAAATTTAAAAAGGCAAAGGAACAATCGTTCATCCCAAAAAGTAAATGTTAAAGAACAAACTTATGCTTAATTTTCTCATTTAAAAAGATGCAATACAAGGTAACATGAAAATGTCCCATTTAGATTAAACTCATATTCAGATTAAATGAATAAATAACTGTCATGTACAAGTCAAAAGAAAACTATAGGAATACATAAAGACATTTTTAAATGTTATCAAAATAAAACAATTTTTTTTAATGTTTGAGTCAGTTGCACATTAAAAATATCTCTCGAACATAGCCAAGTTCTGAAAATTTCACACTTAAGACTCCCTCGAATTTTTGTTTCTTTAGTAAACACTGCTTCTTTTGCAATTAGCTGGTGTCTGCATATTGCTCCTGCCAGCTGTACTTCAAAACACAGAAATAAGTATTTGTTAAAACTTATTTCAACTTCCACACAACAAATAATCAGCATTCTAGTATATCAAACTGAGAATAACTGATTATCAGACAAAACTCATTTTAAAATTAAATATGACCATGATACAAAGATATCTCCTATGCTATGATGCAGTGTTATTCTGATGTAATATATGGCCATCACCCACATAAATTTGACAGAATTTTAATTTTGTCATTTTTGGCTTTTAGAAGGGCTCAGGGTGCAGCAGCAGTCAAATTGACAAAAAACAAAAAAGAAAGCAAGAATAAAAAAAAAATTACAGCAACCAAAATAAACAAGACTACTGTAATGCTGTAGGTTTTAGAAATGGAGACTTCAATTATGGGTGAAGAGGAAGGCATTGCACATGGGGACATTAGAAACTTTTTTGTTTTCTCTGGATTGTGTGGCACCAACCTTAACAATTACTTTTATTAAAGTCATACAAACAGGTGTTAGAGACACAACTAAAAGAGTCAAAGACATATTTTTTATTTGGCCCAGACTTAAGCATAAGGACAGCACATTGCTTATTATAAACAACATTGATGCTACATTGGAAATACTTTCTCTTCATTTAATTTTCCTCATCTTGCCTGGAGGCACAATTATTTACCTGGGCACTGAAATGAGAGAGCCATTAATCCTTCAAGTGCTGGGGCTAAATCCATCCCTTCCTGGCCACTCTATGGCCTCAACCTTCCTTCCACCCTTCTCTCTCTCTCCCGGTCCTGTCAAAATGATCTCTAAACCAGTTTTCCTATCAGCATTTTCCTTCTAATTCCCATCCTCACTCATTCCTCTGTGATTATTCTAAATTCTCAGTCTGATTAAAACTTCTATTCGCTCCTCATTTCCTGCAGAGTCAGTTTTGAGCTCTTTGTTAAACTTTGGGTTATGAGATTCCTCATGAGCTGGTCCAGTCATATCCTCTCTCTAGAACAGCAGTGTTATGAAAGTCTTGCGATTGTGCACATTCTTTGGAAGATCATAAATTCTTTGAGGGCACCAGCCACGTTTAATGGCTATATTTTTATTTCCAGGGTTAATGATTAGTAATGAAAACTGTTTCACATCACCAGTTTTTGTTTTGTTTTTTGCTTTTATACATACTAATTTTTTTCTTTTTTCCTTTTTTATACCTGAAGATCTGTTACCACTTAAAGTTTTAATTATGTTGCCTTGATAAAATCTCCTAACACTCACAGTCTCCCAAGCCCTCCAAAAAGTTAATTATTTTTTCTTCTTGTTTTATTATAGCACCTTTCACACTATATTGTATTAATTAATTGTTTCCGTGCCCATGTCCCCTGTTTAATGTGTGCATGTCCTAAGGGAAAAGAGTATATCTTAAAATCTTTATTATAACTTCTAGGGTTCTAAAACAGTTTCTGAGGCATAACTGTAATATGGTAGATACTATTTTTAGGACTTTATATTATCTCATTAAATGTATAAATTTCAAATATTTGTTAGACAAGATTAAAACAAAAAATTTACCAAAAAATCCCTCTTTTGTAAGATATTAAATATTAAATCCTATTTGGGGATTCAGAAAATAAAGTAAATAAATGTTAACTTTCAAGGTGGAGCAGATTATTTAAATGGCTTATGGTATTTTGGGTGGATAGATAGTAGATGAATTGGGATATATAAGAGTGAAAATGAAGAGTTTTTAATGGTGATTAGAACCTTATCAAGTACAACTCCCAATTTGTAACTTCACTGGAAGGTGCTAATAAAATGTGAAGAACCATGATCAGGTCTTCAAAAGTAATGTTGCTGCTTTTAGAACAAGGCATTAAGAAACTTCAAAAAGTATTAAATTAAAAAGTATTCATATTAAGATCTCTTATCTTTCTTTAATCAAATAAAACTGATGAGATTATTATATAACTTTGTTACTAAGAACTCCCATATTAAAATATGAAAATGTTTATAAATTACTTTTTCATTGAGTCTTTGTATTTCACCACTCAAATTTCAAATTCTCAATTCATTGCACACAATGCAATTGGAAGATACCCCCATTTGAATCTTAACATCATTAGAGCTTTAACTAAAACTTTTAGGTGATTGGGATGTTGGGGGGGTAATATACAAATTAAAACCTTGTGTTCTTTTCAAGATCTAATATCCTATTGTCATTTAGCAATATAAACTATTTCCATAGATTAATAATATAAAAAGTGGACATAGAATAGAGCCATAATGAATATTTATTTTTGTCTTCTGTTTACTTCTTTTCATTATCACAGACCAGTTGAATTTTCAGAAGCTGATTACCCACGAGTTGAATATCAAAGAAGACAGCAATTTTGGGACCCTATTCGGCTAGCTCTTTTTACCTTGGTAATTGTAGCAATCATAGGAATTGCAATTGGTATTGTTACTCATTTTGTTGTTGAGGGTAAGTATCCAGGTCACATTTCTATTGCCTAAGTGCTCCATGACTTAATGTCTTGAAATTCTTTGTTGCATAAAAAAAATGCCATTTGCATGATATTAACATTTTAATTACTGATCTTTTATTGATGTTAAATTATAGTTTGTTCCAGTATTGAGCTCTGTGTTAAATATTTCCAGCCCGTGAAGCTTGAATATACATTATTACCTGGATAGACACATCTAAAAGAAATACATATTTAAAAAGAGAAAGAATGCAAAGACTATCTTCAGAATAAAGACAAAATATCACATGCTGAGTTTAATATACATTTTCCAAAATCAATATTTTAATGAATTACCCCAAAATAAACTGATAATATAAGAAAAGTTACCTAAAACAATATTTTTAAACAACTAAAGTTCAAACATTATTTTTGAAGAGGAAAGAGATTGTTTCATGATGAGGGGAAGCAGAGAAAATGTATTTCATATTATGTGCAAAAATGGATAGGTAGTATCACAACCAAATGACAATCAACCAAGATTCATTTACCATTGAGACTTCCCCAATGTGACTAAATTAAGAATTTTGAATATCAGCCCGGTAAAACTCATTTCAGACTTTTGACCTTCCAAACTGTACAAAAATAAATTTGTGCTTTTTTAAGCCAATGAATTTGTGATAATTTTAGCAGGAGCAATAGGAAACTAATACAGAGATTCACATTCAAGAATTTGAGAAATCTACCACATGAATCTTCCATGCAGTTCATTGACAGTTGCCTGGTTATAGATGAAATTTAGTGAAACAAAGTAGAAAACAGTTTACAACAAAGAATAAACAGGTGAATTGGGACAGGAGAGTTATCTAAGATGATGCACACTTCTCAGAAAAGTAATGTACATATTTTTATAGCATAAGAAAATCAAAACCAAGTCAGTGAAGGAAATCACATTGTAGTAATCAGGATAAAACCAAAAAAAATTTTTTTTTTAAAATACTAATTTTAAAGAGCAAAAATAAGTGGATCTGAAAGGCAAGAGAGTAAAAATTATAAAACATGTGAACTAATCAAAACAGAAGTAAGGATTTCAGCAGACTTGATAAAGTTTATATTATCAGGATAGAAGTGTATTTGACAGTTATTTTTATCCTGAGTATCTCAAAAATCAGGAATGATCAGCTTTCCCTGTACTATAATACTGACTAATTAAGTATCCCCTGATATAGAGAAAATTTAAAATAATGGTTAAAAAATAATACAGTGACTTTTAGAATATGAGTGGTTTGTCAATGTCCTCCAACCAGAGACCACTGGGAATGTACCTGTAGTTGAACAAGTTGGGTTTATAAAATTTCACAGGGAAGGAAAGCATATGCCATAAGGAACCGTGGGGCAGCTTAGTCAGAGATTGTTAGAAAGGATATATCATAAGATTTTGACATGGGGGTTTGCCCTAGAGTGGATGTTGTCAGGAAGCTTGCAAATAAATTTTAATAAATCTTATCTATTGATAGAAATTGAAATCAAGGAAGTGAGGCTAAAGCTGTAATGTTAGAAAAGGAGCAATCACTCATAATAGCCATATAGGGAGATGTTCTGTCATTTTTGTTTCTTTATTTGGACAGTGTTTTTGTTTGAGTTCAAACCTGTCTATGGAATGGTCTTGTTTTTGTCATCATCAGTGCAGTCACAGAATGGCCTTGTCTATTAATGTTCTATGAAATCGTTTCCGTGCAGAAGGAGAATGCCAAGGCCTAGGGGATAGCAATAGGCCAGCATCTGAAGGTTCAGGGCCACTTTTTCTCTTTCACAGGTTTTACATTTAAAAGTCCATAAATTCTTTCCATAACTTTAAAAAATAAATTCTGTATTACTAATTATACATTGTGTCAGACAATTAGTGTCTAAATTTTTTGTTACTTATCACAATAAAAAGATTGATGAACTGTTGGATTCTTACTTATCCTTGGAATCTCCACTTTACTTCTCCTTTTTTATCAGAGAAAAATAAAATATTTAAAAATGAAATCCTATTTGAAGATAAAGTAAATATAACAACATATTTTCTGAGTCTTGTTTTTACTCAATAAATATTGTTGCCGGAGTCATCCACTTTTTTGTATGCAGCTCTAGCTCATTATTTCCAATACTGAGCAATAATCCGTTGTCTTAAACATGCTACAATGGACTTATCTAGTCAAATGTACATGGACATTTGGGTAGTTCCGAGTTTTAGACGTTCAAACAATACTGCTATGAACCTTCTTATGCATACGTCTTGGTACACACGTGCCAGAGTTTATCTAGGAAACATATCAACATGTAGAACTACTGGGTCCCTGGGCATGTGCTTTTTTAATTTTATGGATAATACCAAGCTGTTTTCTATTAACACCGTATAGGAGTTCTCATTGCTCTACGTACTCACTGACATTTGTTGCTGGCATACCTTTATGTATTTGCTAATTTGGTGTATATTACAGTTATCATTGTAATTTTAATTTGTATTTGCCTAATTACCAGTGATATTGGACACCTATTCATGTGTTGAGTGATTATTTAGATTTCTTGTTTTTGTGAAGTGTCTATTCAAACCTTTTCCACATTTTTTATTGAGTCACCTCTTTTTTTCTTATTAATTTGGGTAGTTCTTTCTAATTCTGAATATAAATATCTATTGTCAATTGTATGTGTTGAAAATAAGTTCTGCCAATGAAAAACATCATGAAATATATAGAGAGATAGATATATAAATATAGATATAAAATGATGCTTTCATAATTGTATGAGGATCTTTTCATGTTAATGAGTAAAATCACTACCACCATTCATTCACATGAAATACGATATGAGCTAGAAAAATTCAAACATTGAGCTTCCCAGTAGTCTGATTTTTGTTTTCTTGGGTACCTAGAATTATATAGTAAGTTATATTTTTCAACAAATATTTTTATAATCTAGATTAATTTTTTTCAGGATTATTTAAGATTGCTTGTTATATATTTCATTATGATATAAAACATCTGTTTTATAAAGACTCAAAATATTTTGAAGAACATAGTCTTTAGAATTGTATTTTCACAAAATTCAGAAACTTAATTTCCTAAAGCTATTTTTAAAGCTTGATTTTTCTGAAACCTACAGGTAAAGTCTGAATTGGGTTAGCATCATTTGTCTTCTCATTCTGCCAGATTGGCTCCACTTTTAGGAATGTAGAGAACATATTGTTTCATGAGATTTAGAGTCAAATGAACCTTGGTTTTAATGTCAGGCCCCCATGTACCAGTATTTTTAGAAGGAGAAAGATAAACCAAAATAATGTCAGTTACTTCTAGTTGTTAGGGTTTAGATTTTTTAAATTCTTTTATATATACTTACCTATTAGTTTCAGAGTTTCTGATATAGCATTTATAATCTAAAAAATGTTTAACATGAAATATTAATTAATTATATTAAAAATTAGAATGCTGAACATAGTCTGCTATATAATGCACTTAATATATTTTGAATATTGAAATAATTATTTATTAATTAATTCATTGCTTTATAAAAAACTTAAGGTACTGTTCTCTTTACTCTTATTACCTCAAATAATACCTTCTTTTCAAAGCCAAAAACAGCATGTTGAATGCAGACAAATGTAACCAGTTTGCTGTAGTTTCAACATAAATCCTGAACAGAACATGGCAAAGAATATGCTTAGGAAGTAGGCAAGATCTAAGTCAAGAAAGTCCTATACAGATCATAGCAAAGAGTTGAGACTCTTTACCATAGACAATGGAAAAAAATTGAAGCATTTTAATTGGTGAAGTGATACTGTCAATTTTTTAATTTGAAAAGATCACACTGCCACTACGTGGGTGATAGCTATGAGGAATACAGAACTTGAAGTCAGATAATAGAAAGTTGTTACATTTTCCAGACAATGAATCATGAGGGAATGGACTAGAGCACTGATGGAAGTAGAATTTGTGAATAGAGGATGGGTTTTTTAAATTTAGGTGGTAACATTGTCAGAACTTGCTGAATAATTAGGAAGAGATCAAAGATTACCCTAAGATTTCTAGTCTGGGTGATAAAGTAGATTATGATGGTAGCTGATGGGGGACTTTTTTTTTAATAGATAAGCCATTTGTTTTGTATAGACATTAGCTGAGTGGTTGATGAAGACCTGAATTTAAAATGTAGGTTTTCTCGATGGGATAAAAGATTTGAGAGATATCAAAGAGTTGCGTCCATAGAATTTAAAGACTACAAGACTGATTTGATGTTAGAAATGAGGATGGAGTCAAAATTTGGGTAATTGTGTGAATGATGGCAATGATCTTGAAGATAGGAAATATAGGAAGTAGAGCACATTTGAGTCCACAAAGAGGAAAATAATTATTTCCCTTTGGAGATATATTTAAGGTGCCTATTGTGTATCTAATGGATAGTCCTCTAAAGTCAGTTGTTAGAGTATTGAAATACATGGCAAAGATCTGGTCTGGAGATAAAAATTTTGAAGTCATCAATTGTTAAAGTAATTAAACGGGGGGGGGGGAGGGTCATTGAATTTAAGTGGCTTTCATGCACTGGTATCCTGCATAAGAAAACCAAACCTAAACCAGAGTCAAAGCACTCTAATCTTGAAAAATGAAACTTAACCAAACAGGCTTTTCTGAATAAGGCAACCTCTTAATCTATAGACAAACAAATAATTTCCTTGTTTTGCTTCTGCATCCTTTCTATAAAAATTTCCCCTAACTCCTGTCCGTGGAGCACTTCTAACTACTGTTGGTTTGGCATTTTGCCTCCTTGGAATTGATGTTTGTGCAAATAATTTGAAATTTTAAATGTGCCTTGGTTTACCTTTGAACGTCAACAAATAGTTGATGGTTGAGGCCATCACAGTTAAGATCACTTAGAAGGAGTTATTTAACATGACCAGGCCAAAGATAAAACCTTGGGTGGCTCAGCGTAGGAGTAAGAAGTTGTTCAAGGTAACTGAGAAGGAGTGACCAGGGAAGAAGGAAGAAAATCTGATGACGCTTTCATAAAGCCAAAGATGGTATTTCAAGGAACACAGTTAAAGCTTTAAAAAACATCAAGAAAACAAACAAACAAGAAAGCTGGCCATTTGATATTAAAACTGTGAGTCTTGACAATGGCATTTTCATTCGTAGAAGATTACAGTGTTAGTAGATTACAGAAAATTGAGAAGTGAAAAGAAGCAAAAAGAAAAAAAATTGAGAAGCAAAAAGAAAGTGAAAACAATAAATACAGGTTTCTATTTAAGTAAATTTATCAATAGCATAGAAAAAAAACAATGGCCTGTTCAATATATTTTCATAATACAGCTTAGCTATGATATACCTATATTATAATTCTTTGAGGAAATTAATAATCGTATATGAGTTGCATCAGTTGCTTTTAATATCTAGTATGTTGTGTGTCCAATTGCATGAAAATTGTAATATGCATAAGCACTGTAAATGGAATATTCTGGAAGTATACTTTGGGGCCTAGAATGTCTATTTTAACTTGGTACAATGATAAAATTACAAAGTATTTGAAAAATGTTTACAATAATTTTTATGTACTGACAAAAATAAACTGTATTATAGTAAACTTACTTTTGGGAGGGGGCAAGAAATGGATTATATTTAAGCATGGATCTTCTATTTTTACTTTTCAGATGATAAGTCATTTTATTACCTTGCCTCCTTTCAAGTCACAAATATGAAATACAAAGAAAATTATGGAATAAGGACCTCAAGAGAATTTATACAAAGGAGTCATCAGATTGAGAGGATGGTAAACCCAAAACAAAATTTAAAAGTTTATGAATGTGTTTTTCTGTCTCACTTGAATGTAGTTGTCATAGGAATTTAGCATCTCTGTGCCTCAATTTCTTTCTTCGTAAAGTGAGGAAAATATATCATCTAGGTCATAGGATTATGAAGATTCAATAACTTAATGTATGTAAAATATTTAGAATAATGTATGTAGATTAGAGCATGCAACTAATTAGCACCTAAGGAAGTTATTGGTTGAAACAGATGTTTCCTGTTTTTTAATTCTTTCATTTTCTTTTTTTATTCTTTTTCCTTAACCACTTTTAAAACAAGAGTATAGAATTGCCATATTTGCCTTATTTTGTTTATTTTGCTTTTAAAAGTATGTAAAGGGTCACATATAACCAAAGGTGTCTTTAGTTCTTGATATCAATCTCAAATTTAGTAATGCCTCTCAAATATTTGTTTTCCTCTGAAAACTTACACATTTATCATGGCATTTCTAATTTTTTTTACAGCATATTAGGCAAGCCAAATCTTTACCTGTAATAGCAGAAAGTGAAATAGAATTGTCTTCCACTTTTGGTCTTATGAAAAGCATGTCTATGAACACAGTAGATTTGTTCAGCAAAACGAGTACGTGAGACTAGAGTGTACTCCTTTAAGCTTATGAGAGCTATTAGGGAAGAAAGAAGTAATGGGTCTACGGAAAGAGGACTGAATTAACATGATTCTTTATGATTAGCTAGAGACAATCTCTTAATTAAAAGGTGAGGACTTAGGAGTTCCCTGGTGGGGTAGTGGCTTAAGGCTTTGTTGCTGGAACTGTCGCACTGTGTCCTAGGTTTGATTCCTGGCCAGGGAACTATCCACAAACAAAAAAACAAAACAAAACAAAAAAAAAAAACAAAAATAAAAGATGAGGACTTAGCACTCCAACTCTTCACTTATGTACTCACCTTTCTCTGAATTATTAAAATGTAGGAAAGGATTTGCATCTTATTCAGTTATTTATCTTTATACAGGTTGATTCTAAATGTAGAAAGTCAAAAATAGTATTTTCATTTCCATAGCTATTTAATGTTTCTTACTTAATATAAGTGTTTTTTACAATTATGTTACCAAAATTATTTTTTCTCTCATTTTATTGGTAGGTGGGTTTATTCAGAATTATGTTCAGATTATTTTATTTTTATTGAAATATAATTGATATATAAGACTATAAAGTTTCAGATGCACAGCATAATAATTTGATATTTGTATTTATTGTAAAATGATCACCATAATAAATTTAGTTAACATCCATCACCACACACATTTATAATTTTTTTAAATCATGATGTCAGTGATGACAACTCTTAAGATTTACTCTCCTGTCAACTTTCAAATGTATTGCTGGTTTTCAAATAATGCCTTTTTTTTTTTAAAGATTGACAAATGCCATGGGAACTTAACTCTTATTTATATCAATTAGCCTGTGGTAAAATTGGTTTCATTACACATTATTTCACTTAAAGTCGCAGAACCTATCAACAGTGTTAAGTGAAAACTTACAGTTCAGTATTATTAACTATAATATAGTTAATGTCACCATGCTGAACATTACATCCCTATGTATTATTTATTTTATAAATGGAAGTTGTACCTTTTGACTAGTTTCACCCATGTTGCCCATCCTCCATTCACCCTCCCTCCTCCACCTCCTCCCCCAATCCGGCCCCCAGCCGACTTATCACCTTCTCCTTGGAGACATCAGTGCACTTCTGGTAGAATTTCAAACCTCAGGAACAGTGCTTTAAAAACTTGTTTGTTTATATAAAAAATAAACAATAATAGAAGTTCTGATATTTTTCACATTGTCTATGAAACATTGATTGACTTTACTTTGAAAATCAATGCTCAGAATAATCCAAAAAGTTAATACTATACATGATATGACAATTATTGTTGAATAGGAGGATGACTTTCATTCATTATGCAGAACTTTCAATATTGTAGGCTACTGATGTTGGCTCTACACCTTTCTAAACTTACGTCTTAATAACAGCTTCCTACCAGAACATTCTTTATTGTCCTCCCAATGTGTTAAAACTGTAACAACTAAGTTCGAATCTTTAAGACATTTTTTTTCTATAGTCTTGTTTTTTTCATTTCAAAAAAGTAACACAATGCAAAAATACCTTTGGAGACAAGTAACATTATCTCTAAAAACACTTTTCCATTTAAGTTTATTAAATCCTTCCCTGGTTACAAGCTAAAAACTTCATCTGAAAATTGAAGATGTAGAGTCACTGATCTTCCAAAGAATGGACTCATTGAAATCAATGCATAGCACAACTTCTCTAGCTCCAACTAATTTTCTTCATCTGCTTTGGATCCTAATAAAGCAGAGCCTGTGCTGTGATGAAGGTTCTTGGTTAAGTGATTTATTAATCAAAAGATTTCAGGAAAAACTTGTAAGAGAGTTAGGGCAACTGGAAAGGGCAGAGTAGGAAACTAGACAAAGATGTGATTTCAGATGTTCAGCCTCAGCCTAATTTCTCTGGGAGATCTGGAACCTAAATTCTAACACAGAGGTGGTTCTGCCCAGAGGTAAGGGGGCTGGGCTGTTTGTACCACACCAACAGAGGCTGCCCAGAGAAGGTGCAACATAAGCTCCCAGACATCACTGGGAAAGGTGCTCAGGTCAGACAAGGACAGGCCACTGGAGAAGTATAGGTTTAAGCTGTTATTAATAAGACTTATAAAAGCTGGGGGATAAGTATACCTGTCCAGTAAATGCAGTCTGAGTAGGAGACAAGTATTCGCTACAATTCTTCTTTCATCACAATTTATCATTTAAGTGAATCCAGCTTCTTAAGAAGTTTCCTAAGATAGAAGAAAAACTTTATTTGTTTGTATGTGATTATAGATAAAAATATTCCCAGTTCCCTAGGCCCCCAGATCATCCAAGGCGTGATCCTGATTTTGCTTCCCTTTCTTTTATTGGTCTATAAATGATCTCATCTTTTACCATGTTAAATAAGACACTTTTAGTGGAAAATACTGGAAACTCAATGAGTCAAAGAAAAGGAAAGAATGAATGAAGGAGAGAGGGCGGGAGGGAGGGAGGAAGGAAGGGCAGGTGAGTGGGAAGGGGAGAGGAAGGGGAAGGAAGGGAAGGGGAGAGAAAGGAAAAAAGACATAACTTAAGAAAATGTAGAGATTTATCTGGCTTCAGGTATGGCTGGATTCAGAGGCTCAATGTCCTCAGCCTTTTATTTTTTTAAAAATATTTAGTCTTAAAAGTTGCGATATTTAAGATAGTTAATAGCTACTCTATACTCACATTTTCCCAGGTTATTAACTAAAGCAAGAAAAGACCATTTTTCCGTAATAGTCCTTGAAGGAAAGTTTGAAGAACCAATCCAGTTGGCTACATTTGGAACACTTGCCCACCCCTTCAACAGCCAGTTTGACCAAGAGAATAAAACTGTGCCACCCTTGTGGGATATGGGAGAAGGGAGCACATTTCGCTTCATTTGAACCATACAAAATGGGTTCTCATTAGGAAAAAGGGGTTCTCTTAGCAGAAAAAAAGAAGTAAAGATGGATACACAACAGCTCTAATTCCAAAAATTTAATTTCTAACCCAGATTTCTCTGAACCCCAGACTTGTACAGTCCATTGTCAACTTGACATTTGTACTTGGATCTCTCACAGGCGACCCAAAATTATATCAAAATCCAGTTCTTAAAAGTTGCTTCCCTATCCCATTCTCTTATTTCTACATTTTTCCACTCAACAAATGACACCACTGTCCATCTAGTTGCTAGAACACCTACATTTCTCTATCTTCATGTCGAATCCATTCACAAGTCATGTTTCTACTTCTAATTCACTATCTCCATCTTAAACCTAATAATGTATTTCTTGGTATTCACAGCTCATGGTTATCTCTGCTTCTACTTTAGGCTCCCTCTAATATCTTATCTGCATACCAATCAGAATAATGTTTTAAAAACACATTATGATATTATTTTCCTTAAAATTTTATAAGTGGCTTCCAAATGTACCTAGAAAAAAATCCAAGCTCTTCATGAAGGCCTCCAAGGACCTGAGCTTTTTTGCTCACTGTTTTCTACCCATATTGGTCTTTTGAATTCTCTGCACTTTCTGCTCCTTCTTCTATTTGGAAGATTGCCCTATGATCCTGGTATTTTTGTAGTTTACTCTTTCTGATCCTTCTGATATCATTTAAATGTCACCTCCCTGGAGAACACTTCTCTATTATAGACCACCAGCCATTATTCTATATGACTTTACTACACTGGTTGAATTTTTATTTATTTCTGTCTCTCTCTCTAGTCTGTGAATCAAGGGACCACAACTTTTTGCTCATTACTCTTTAGCCAGTGTTGTCACAGTGCCTGAAATATAGGAGACGCCTAATTAAATAAATAAATAAATGAGAGAAAGGGAAGGAGACAAGGTATAGTAAAGAGTCACGAAGGAATACAAAAGCCAGGATTTTTCCCTTCACACTGCTGTTTAAAATTAACCATAGCTGGAGAGTCAATTAATGAAAATGTTACTGTATACCTACTTTGTGCAAAGCTGTGAAGAATACTAAGATCTGTATAGTCCCTTCCTTATTGGAGGGTATAATATGGTTTATGTATGGAAGTTTGTGCACAGAAAATTATACAAACTGAAAATTTAAATAACAATGTGAGAACTAAAAAAATGGTATAACAATATGAGAGCTGCAAAATGCAATTGTCAAACATATGACTTGAACAGTCAGTAATTTAGATGTTCAGAGGAAAGAAAAATCCCTTTGAGCTACTAGTAGGAAGCTTTCTTGGAGAAGAAAGGAAAATGGAATGAATCTGTTTTGTTGGTGTATTTGCCCTATGCTAATGTGTATTCCCCTGAAAGTAGCAGGAAATTTGCAGAATTTGCCTTACTTATTTTCATGCATAGACCTGAAAAGGAATTCCCTAGCTGGCATCCAATAACTACAGATCTTCCGTGAGGCCTTAAACTGCACGTAATTCCCAGCCAGAGGGGAAGGCTCAAACTCAAGTTTGCCAGTTACTACTGAGTGTGGTATCAATCAGAAACACATGTATTGTTTCAAACATGTTATTTTGTTTTTTTAATGCTGGAGTTCAAACCAAGGACTACAGTTAGTATGTGATTTTTAAGGTCAACTTTTCCATTTTACTATGAGCTTATACACTTGCTTCAAATGGAATAATCTCTAATAAAATGATCTGTTCTTGGATCTGGACCATAAACTGAAGGATACAGTTAATTCTTGTAATTTGGACTAGGTTAATACTAATGAGTTCTCACTAAAAAAATAAAAACATGAGTTAAACATCTCCAGAAATTGCTTACAATAATGATTAGATATCTGGAAAGGAGCAGTTTCCTTATCCTTGTTAAACTCAGAAAAAAAGCAACCTCAACAGAGATTATCGTTTATGAAGTTAGAAATTAAAAGATGTACTGAGGTCTTCTTAAGGGTTTCCTGCCCCAGGACTTCTCTACCTCCACCAATCCGAATACCTGCTGTCATGTACATAAGTAATTCAAAGTGGTCAGTGTTACTTAATGTACTTGAGAACTCAAGATCTATAGACAGATTCCCTGGGCTCATATGCCAAAACCACCATTTTTTTGTCATTGTTTTTCATACTTTATTTATAAGTTTACAACAACTTTGCAAGGTAACTGCTATATAATTTCCCTTTTACAAGTGTGGTGACATAGGCACAGAGAAGCTAAATGACATTTCTAAAATCACATTCTAGTACCAGACAGCTTCAGTAGTTGACAATGTACATAACCACTATGTTGTCACAACCTCAGACTTAGTTATGTTTTTTCTAAATACATACATGTGCAATTTTGTCTGTATATTTTGTTCATTTAAATTTTTATTTTTTTTAGTTTTCAAATACAGTTGACATTCAATATTAGTATCAGGTGTACAGCATAGTGCAGAACCACAACTTTCTACGCTACCTTAGATAAGTTTACTTAAGTGTCCTGAGCTTAGTTTCTTCCTGTAGAAAATAGGGCTGTTGAGAGTAAGTAAAATACTTTCCTCATAAGGTGGTATGAAGTTTGAACAAAGGACTCAGTCCAATGACTACTGTGTAAAATGGGCTTAACATACATAGCTATTATTAGCATTCACACCAGTGCTACGTTGTACCAGAAGCTACCTAACTTCTAAATAGAGTTTGATCCCTTAGGGGACCATGGTTTTGTTAATATCACATTTTACTTTGAATAGATTCTTGGTATTTTCTAGACTCTGATATGACAGAATGTTGAATATTGATTTTTTCCCTGAGTGCCATTGTGTACACAGTTCAAAATTTCAGAGGACATTTATATAAAGTACTGGAGAACTTAAAAAAAAATTAGATTTACTCTCTGTTCCTTGAAAAATGAAACTAAAATAAGCTCAGAAAAACTTAGCAAAATCATAAGTGATATAACTCAGAACTGATTGAAACCCCTGGAATGACCATCCACGTATAGGTCACCACCAGAGTCTCCTGGCTCCCACCTTACTTTAGATTCCAATGGATTTCTACTTACATTTGGCAACATGATTTGCAGATAAAACAATGTGTATTTTCTTCTTCCTCTTACCATAGCGTTGATTCTTCATTCATTTATTCATGGATTTATTCATCAAACATGCACTGAGTGTTTATTGTGGGCCAAGCATGTGCCAAACACTGGAGATACACAGGTGAATCAGATACACTCCCAACTGTCACACAGCTCACAGTCTAGAGTGAGAAAGACATACAACTACAAACTAGCATGATAACTGGTGTAATAGAATCATGTGCAGGATGCTGGAGTAGTCCAAATAAAGAAGTATTCATCTTTATTTGAGGAGGGCAAGTCAAAGATAATTTAGTTATTCCCAGAGTTTCTGAAAAATAACAGAATTGCCATTGAAGAAATTTGTCCGGAGGAAAAAAAAAAGTGTTTTGTAGGGAGAGAGAAATGAATGTGCCAGGGTCATGGAGGTGTGAACCAGTCTAGTATATTTAGGAAAGAACAGGTCATTCAGTGGATCAGAGAATAGGTAGGGGCAAAGCAAGGGCCAATGAAAGTAGATTACAGAGCTCACACTGAAGGAGACATTGGGCTTGAAGTAGGGGTATAACATACTCAGATTTGCACTTTAGAAATATCATCCCAGTTGCTAGCATTTTGGGGAAACAACTGAAAGGAAGAAAGATAAGAGTAGAACCACATAAACATGTCAGTGAGGGGACTGCTGCAAAGGCCTAGGCACAAGTTTCAAGGGAGCTGATTATAGACCATTGCCGTAGGATTAAAGGAAAGGTGGTAGAATCAATATTCAGGAAGTAAAATCTACTGAGTATTGTTACTAGTTTAGAGCAGTCAGGGAGAGGGAGGAATCTTGTGGGGAAGCAGGCAACAATATATTCCCTCTTCCCAGAGGATATAGTAATTGGGGGGCAAGATTTAACATGTAAGTGGGCCTTATGTAAACTTATGTGGACCTGTAATTTCCAACTCAGTCTAGTGATTTTTGTTTCTAAGGCAGCACCTCCTCAACAGTCTTTTGGGAATCAAGATCCTTTAGGAAATCAGTTTTCTGAACATCCAAAATCACTGAATGGTTCAGACTGGAAAAGCTGAGTAATAAAATGCTTATAGTACGGAATATGGTGAAACTTATTTGTAAACCTAGTACCACTTGTGAAAGCCTGCCTGCCACAGAGATATGACTAACAAGTGAGGGTGTCAGAGTGACACAACAGCTGTTCTATATATTATGTCAAATGTTGTAGTAATGGGATAATCATTTAAGAAATCAACAAATTAATAATGGACTAGATGTCCATCCGTTTTGTTGCAAATTGATGGACCTTGACATCATCATGCTAAGCGAAATAAGCCAGACAGAAAAAAACCAAGAACCATATGACTTCACTCATATGTGGAATGTAAAATTGAAAGTAACAGAAACAAAAACTCATGAACATAGTTAACAGTTTAGTGGTTACCTGAGGGTAATAGAGGAGTGGGGGTAGGAGATGAGGGAGAGGGAGTCAAATATATGGTGATGGAAAAAGAACTGGCTCTGGGTGGTGAACGCATAATGCAACACATAGACAATGCACTGTAGAACTGTACACCTGGAACCTATGTAACTTTTGCTAACCAATGTCACCCCAATATATTTTACAATAAAAAAATAATGGATGAGATGCCACATCCGAGAATAAGGCAAACTAAGTATGGATTTTCTTAAAAGTGAGGATGTTGCCTTAAAAAGCAGTACAAATACTTTAATTTATTTGATGATAATCACAATGAACATTATCAATAGTTTATACTATGCCAGGCAAGGTGTGAAAATGTGATATCTATTATTTCATTTAATCCTCAATAGAATTCTATGCAGTAGATATTGTTATTATCCCATTTTACAGAGGCTTAGCAACATTGAACAATTTTAAGGCTGTTCAGTTTTGTAAGGATTGGAAACTGGTTTAGTATTACCACTGTGAATAACCAGTTCACATATCTGAGAATAAACTGAAATCCTTGTTGGTATCTCAAGTCTCTAGATAAGACAAGGAATAACATTTTTCTTAAGATTAATACTTACTTTTAAAATTTTTTCTAATCAGATGTCTAGGATATTTCGACGTTCTTCTGGAGCAGGTCGGTTTATCAAATCCCATGTTATCAAAATAAGGTAGGTGAATTTGTTTTGCAACTATATACCAGTACCATTAGGAAGCATTGGTTAAACACTATTGCTCAGCTCCCTTGAACAAATCTTTGCAGAAATATGAAAATGTCCTAAGTCCTGAGCAGCCCAGCTCATACTGTCTAGTCATTTCCCATCACAATAGAAAGAGGTGAAGTGCTCTATTGCAAGAGATAATGTCAGTTATTAGATTTTAAAAAAAGAAGAAGAAGAAAGTACTCTCCAAGAGAAAGAAATACAGGGAGAGGAGGAATGGCACTGCTAACATACCCTGCTTTTTTAGTAGGGGCTCAGGAGAACTTATTTAATTCTTTTTGATTGTCCTTATTTTAAACCTACCCTGTGGCTTTCTCTGCAATAAAGTTTTTCTCTAATGCCTTTGCATTTTCATCATTATTTTAATGCATTTCATTTTTATGCTCTGATAAAAGGCAATATCCATAAATTGAACACATACTTGTTGTCAGAGACTAAATAAATTACTAGAATCCACCCTGAATGTGCTTTTTATATCATGTCCAACGGCGTTGGATTTATTAAAATAATATATCTTTTCTACCCATTTTGATTAAAGTTTTTAAACTTTCTCTGTAGATATTTATACACACACACACACACACACACACACACACACACACACACACAATACTTAATTGTCTGCTTTACTTCTTGATGGTAAATACACATATGGTTAAGGTGGCCGTGTCTTTTTTTCTTCTCCCCGTTCCTACTTTTGTTCCTTCCTCCTTTCCTCTCTTCTTTCCTTCTTCTTTTACATGTTTCAAATTAAATTCATTCTCAAAAGGTGACTTGACGTAAGTTTTAAGTGTAAATTAATGTATTTCTTCCTAGACTTAAATATTACAGTATAAATTTATATATTTAAGACTCTTATCAAAAGATTTTCTTTTATAACTGCTTTCTTTAATGATCCACTTATCAAGCACATATTAACTGATCATTAAATCCCCAAATGTCAAAGGTTTAACACAATAAAGGTTTATTTCATTTTGGTGGTTCAGTTCAACAAGTTTGATGTGGCAGCAGGGGATGTGCTGGTCGGGATTGTGGAATTGTCCCCTGGATCTTCTGCATCGGGCTGGCAAATAAGGAAGAGTGAAGGCACGAAAGTTGGTATGGGAGGTGTTTAGGGACCTGGCCTGGATGTGGGGTGCATAATTTCTGCCCACATTCCATTGTCCATAATTCATTAGATAGTTTCAATAAACTGCAAGGAAGGTTAGAAATGAAATCTATATATGTGCTCAGGAGGCAACGGCAACTGGGTTTGGTGAACACAAGGCATTGCCTTTGTCACACCACTACTGAAGAATAATGACATTGGTTACAACTTTGGCGAAGAACGTCTTTGAAAGCAAATCATATAAGCATGATTTCATGAACTTCTTCTCCACACACCCTCTAGACTGTGAGCTAAGTAGGGATTAAAAACAATTTTTTTTCAGCTATGTATCTTAGCCAGTATTTCTAGAGATAATTTAGAAATCTGGTCTACACATATTCTTATACATTTTGGTTCTTTAAAATTAGTGCGATCTTAATACCTAAAAATAGTTAATGATGAGAAAATTGTCTTTATGGTTATTATATGTATTTATCTGCTCTTTTGCTCTTCAGTCCAGATGAAAATGGTGTGAACATTCTTACGGTGCTCATGTTTCGATACCCATCTACTGGTAGTGCCGAGAGAATCAGGAAAAAAATTGAAAATATTTTATATCAAAGTCTTAAGACAAAACAATTGCCTCTGACTATAGACACACCATCGTTTACGCTCACTTGTAAGTTTTTCTAACCATCTTTATGATTCTCTTCCCTTGATATCCTCTCATAAGAATTTAGGTCAATGTATTCTCTTATTTTAAGAATTTACCACTAATATACATATATCATTGTGGGAAAAAACTAAAACTAAAAATTCATTATGAGGCTAAGTTTAGTTTTACTATTTGTTCTACATTTGATTTAGGCCTCTGCTTTGGTTTTTTTTTTTTTTCCCCACGTGATATCATGTTAGGTCTTTTGCAAAAGCATAACAATGTAGGTGTTATTGTCACCATTTGAAGGCAACTGAGCCCCAAGGAAGATGTAAGATGTGGGACTAGCAAAGCTTGGAGCCAGACCTGGCATGAGTATTCTAACTCCCAGAGGTCTTTACAGGTCAGTTTTGGGTTAGCTTGTATAGCATCAAAGCTATAGATATATTTATGAAGGTTTAGCCCTGTAGGAAGAACCACTACCATGAACTGTAAAGAGCTTCTCTAGCCTATTTCTAATTGAACACAATTTTTTATTCATCTATTTATTCATCACAAAATAAAATAAGAAAAGTGGTCCTTTTGTTTTCCCTCAAAAGAGGAGGAAAAATGAAGTTCAAAAAGGTTATGAAACTTAAACTACCTCAAAGTTAATTGAAATCCTGAGAGGCTTTGCTGTATTTTTTATATCAATACGTAATTAGAGGAAGTAATATCATGCTTCAAATAAGATTGTAAGTGTCAGGGTCAGGGACTTTGTCTTTTTATTTTCGTGTATCTTGCCACTCAAACTCTAGCATATGAGGGCTGTCTGGAAAGTATCCAGCCATGTAACATGAAAAATAGAGGCATCTATACATCAAGTTGACAATGCACTGTAGACTTAATTGTATGCCTGAAACCTATGTAATCCTTGCTAACAGATGTCACCCCAATAAGTCTAACAATAAAAATGAATAAAAAAAATAATTAAAAAAAAAGAACAATAGAGGCATTTATGGCTAGGGTTTTTTCTGGACAGCCTTCGTATATATCCCATACTATATGTGTCCCAGCTCTGTTCAGTGTTTTTCATTATTCAAATTCAGTTACTGCTAATTTAATACCAAAAAATAAGGTTTGCTCTTTGGACCCGAAAGTATTTTTCCTCCCAGCACTCATAAATTTAACAAACAGGTTGTCTAAAGTTAATTTCTATGTTGTTAGAAATTGGGAAACTTCTTTAAATACATTTTGAGGTGGAATCCACACACATATTTAATGAATTTTTGAAGAAATAATTAGAAATAATAAAGATTAAGGTACCCATCCACCTTTACTATCAATTAATTATATCTTAAAATGAAATATGGTATTTTCCAGGATGCTGTAAGTGGCAATCTCCAATTAAATCTCAATTTCTGATAATATGGTTGCCCCTAATCTATCATAAAAGAAATGTTAAAGTGTATAGCTTCTAATTTTACAATATAAAAAAAATTCAGACTTCTTGGTCATGTACACTGAATTTTTTTATACTGGTTGTTTTAATAGCAAAATAACCATATTCAATGACCATACTCAATAACCAAAATTCTACTGCATATATTTTTTCTGTCACAAACATACCTCTTGCTGAATAGAGAAGTGAAATGTCTAGGAAACCTCTAGTCAGATTTGGGACTCACATCCCTCTTTTGGAAAAGTCAATGTGCCTGGGCAACTTATATACTTCTCTATTTTCTTGCTAACAAATACCAAAACAAAACAAACACCAAACCACAAAAAGTCCAAGCAAACTGAGCTTAAATGGACACTAAGATATATTTGAAGGGAAAAAGATGTCACAGAAGGAAGCATAAAGTGTAGGGAGAGATTGTGGTATATGGGTGGGCTCTCTGGACTGGCTGTACATGAGAGAGCTTCATGCCTCTGGTGCCTGTTGCCTGATCTGCAGCTTCTCACCATATTCACCATGAGGGAGAATTCTCAGTGAGAGAAGACATCAACCTGCATTGACTGAATTTCTACCCTTTGCAGACCAGGGCCTGGAAGCTGGGCTGTGAGGAATCTGTGATGCCGTTAGCTATCTGGAGCTGCTTTTTGAACACAGCTGCCTGGCCTACACACACACACACGCAGGCTAATATACCCCATGGAACACCAACTGTGATGCTAACTGGAGATTGTTTTTTTGAGTTATACTTGAGCTCCCAAAGAAAGCAATCGGTGACTTTTATCCATTCTTTCCTAATTTCTTAGCTTCTTTTTCTGATTTCTTAGCAAAAATAAGAACCAAAACGCTTTTTTTATTTTCAAGTAAAATTATACATTTTAAACCAAATCAGAGTAGAGAGTTATTTATAACTTGGTTATAAAAAGTCATGTTTCTTGAAATACGGATGCTTCGGGTAATAAGCATTTTTTATAGTGACCATTTGAACAAAATTACATGAACATAAAAACATATTCTTCTACCAATTAATTTATGTTTGGTTTATTTCAGCTATTGACAGCAAAAAGATGAGGAATCTTCTTAACAGTCGTAAGTTCCAAAACCCATAATTAATTGTCTCTTTCATAACAAAAATAGTGAATAAAAGCCACAGAAATGTCAAAGTAGAATTTACTAAGGTGTTTTTTTTCATTGAGGTATAACTGACATAACATCATATTAGTTTCAGGTGTACAACATAATGATTTAATATCCATATGTATTGCAAAATGATCCCCACAATAATGCCAAGCTGTTTTTGTTCATTTTATGTTTTTTTAAACAAAACGATTAGTGTTTTTATAACTGTTTATTAGTTTTAAGACATCCTAATTTGTAAATTTATACCAAATACACTTTTAAGTTTTGTAATTACAGAATGTAGTAAAAATTACACTATTTTTAATACAACATATATTTCTAACATCTTATTTTAATATTTAAATAATTATCTTTACTATTATCTCACAATTCAGAATTTTTTATTTTTATTAAATTTATTGGGGTGACATTGGTTAGTAAAGTTATATAAATTTCAAGTGTACATTTCTACAATACATCATCTATATATTGCCTGTGCATTCACCATTAAGAGTCAGTTCTCCTTCCATCACCATATATTTTAACCCTTTACCTTCTTCTGCCACCTCCCCTTCCTCGTTACCCTGTGGTAATTGCTAAACTGTTGCCTGTGCCTGAGTTTTTTTTCTTTGTTTATTTGTCTTGTTTGTTTATTGACTTCAGTTTTATATGCCACATGTGCATGAAGTTCTATGCTTCTTGATCTTTTCTGTCTGAATTATTTTGCTTAGTATGATGATCTCAAGATTTATTCATGTTGTTGCAAATGTCAGTAGTATTTCATCTTTTCTTATGGCTGAGTACTATTCCACTGTATCATATGTATCATATCTTCTTTATCCAATCATCTATGGACAGACACTTCTGTTCTTTCCACATCTAGGCCATCATGAATAATGCTGTAGTGAACACAGGGGTACAATATCTTTCTGAATAAATGTTTTCAGATTTTTGGGGTAGATACCCAGCAGAGGGATTGCTGGATCATGTGGTAGCTCTATTCTTAATTTTTTGAAGAATGTCCTTACTGTTTTCGACAGTGGCTGTACCAATTTACATTCCCATCAGCAGTATTATGAGGGTTCCTTTTTCTCCACACCTTCTCCAACACTTATTATTCCTTGTCTTGTTGGTAATAGCCATTCTCACAGGTGTGAGGTGGTATCTCATTGTGGTTTTGATTTGCATTTCCCTAACAGCTAGTGAAGTTGAACATCTTATCATGTACCTGTTGGCAGTTTGTATGTCTTCTTGGGAGCCGTATCTGTTCAGGTCTTCTGCCCATTTTTTTTTTCAATTGGATGGTTTGGGATTTTTTTGTTTTTGTTGAGTTGTATGAGTTCTTTATATATTTAGAATATTATCCCCTTGTCAGAGATGTTGTTTGTAAATATCTTCTGTTTGTTGCCTCTTTGTTTTGTTGATGGTTCCTTTTGCTATGCAGAAGCTTTTTAGTTTGATATAGTCCCATTCATTTATTTTTGCTTTTACTTCCCTTGTCTTTGGCGTTAAATTTATAAAATCCTCTCTGAATCCAAGGTCCATAAATTTAGCACCTATCCTTTCTTTTATGCAATTTATTGTTTCAGGTCTTACATTTTTGTCTTTGATTTATTTTGAGTTAATTTTGAGAGTGCTTTAAAGTTATAAGTAGTTAGGATTCTTCCTGTTAAAATTTCTCAGTTTTCTTGCATTTTTGTTGAAATATTTGGTATGAATATTTTTCCTTCCCTTTCCCATATTGGTACATATTTATGATCTTTTGTGGACAAATGTATGCTCATTAAAAATGTTGTAAGGACACTAAAAAACAATGACTATTCTCTCTATATAGCATGTAACATTTAACATATTTCCAAATATTGTCAGTAGTCATATTCGTTCTTCTCATTTATGTGTTTTGGCTTTTAATACATATTTTTTCCTATTGTGTTATTTTTCTATAATACATATTTTATTCTTGCTTGCCTTATGAGTATTAAATCCACATATAAACCTTTATTTTTCATTTATCAAACTCAAGAACAAAGCAAAGACAGTATTTATAATGAGGAACTTACCATTCTAAATTCTTCTTCTGAACTTCAATTGATTTTCCAAACTTTGATAAATAACTTCACAATTTTAGTGATCACCACATACTCTATCAATATTCTTTTTCAAAACATTATGTTCCATTTTATCTCATAGTCACAATTATTTATCCACCAGTGAAGTCTCCTGTTGTACTTTACTATTCCCCATTCTTGTATTGATTTAGATTTACCTTTTTGCCTGTAAAACTGTAGCTTCAAGTAATTTCTAAGTAAGAAAATTATAAAAATGATATGTTCTCTGAGTACTTGCTTATGTAAGAATCTCTCCATTTCCTTTATCTCCGTGTGTTATAGGATTATTAGTTCATAAACTTTCCCAAACAATTCCTTACATATTATTTTGCAGTGTTCTAATTTTTTATTTTTGTTCATTTTGTTTTGTTGTGGTGGTGGTTATAAAATAGAAGTCTAAAGCTGGTGTGATATTTATTCTTATGTAGGTTATCTTCTTCATTTTTGGATGAAATTAAGAAATCTTTATCCTATCATTTTTTTACCAATAGATCTAAATACAGTTGTATTTTGCACTGAATTTTAACTATGACACTATGAATGTTTTCAATATTTTTTTCTCACTCTGGAAGAACATTCTGCTATTATAAATTTGATGATTAAGTCTATTTCAATTGTTTTTGTTTTCCTTCCTCAGGAACACAAGTGATTTTTTATTTGAATTCCCATTTTTTGCCCTCCATCTCAAGGATTGTTTCTAGTTCCAGTGTAGGTTATGGTCCTCTGCATTCTGGAAGATTTTATTAAATCTATTTCTCATGAAAATCACTTATCTCCATTGTCCAGTGTCACTTTTTCTCTTTACTTCTTCCATGTGGATTTTATATCTGCTATGACATTTTTGTAATTTTTTTGAATTTATTTAATTACATAGAAAATTTTGTTATGTTTACTCTTATCACAGCATTTCCCCCCCTCTTTGGTTGTCTGCTTTTGTTACATTAAGGTGACATTTCCTTGCATACTTTTGCTGATACCACATACGTCCTAAAAAATTTTTTAATAAGAAATAACTTTTAGAGAAATGTCTATATCTTCTGAATTTTAAAAAATATGATTTGGGTGGCCCTAACCATACTGTATAGTTAGATGCAGGATTAAGTTCTGATCTTCCAAGCAGAGTATGTGAAAACAACATCAGTTGCCTTGTTTGTACCACCAGCTCCATCATTCACTGATACCAGTGCTCTTCCTTTGTCTGTTTAAATTGTTTTCCATGATGTGTCTCAGTTCACTTCTGGTGCTATAACAAAATACCATCAACTGAGTGACTTATAAACAGCAGAAATGCATTGTATACAGTTCTGGGGGCTGGAAGTCCAAGATCAGGGTGCCAGCATGGCCAAGTGAGGGCTCTTTTCTGACTTGTAGACTTCTCTTTGCACCATTACATGGCAAAAGGGGCTAGGGATCTCTCTTGTGCTCTTTCATAAACCACAAATCCCACTCATGAGGGCTCTACCCTCATGACTTAGCATCTCTCCAATGCCCCACCTACTAATATCATCACCTTTAAGGGTTAGGATTTCAACATATAAATTTTGGGAATACACATTCAGACCATTTTATGAGGTGACTACATTTTCATAGAACTTCTCTCTCTTTTTTCTTTTTTTGTATCCCTAGAAAGGATGGCACACTGGGAATTGTGGCTTCTGCATACACACATAAAGAAAGGAGTACATGAGTTAAATGCAATGGTTCAAACTATAATTCCTGGCTGGCTGGGGACAGGTGCAGTGCAGCTATATTTCCTGGAATGGAGAATCACAGTAGCAGTGAGCCAATGACTTTGTTAAACAGCTTCTTGCTCTCCACACAGTTCTAGTTCACAAGATAGAGTTTGGGTAGTCTAAGAAGTTGCTTCTCAAATCAACCTCCTGGATATTGCAGTTACTGAAAATACTACCAGAATTTATAATGTTTTCTTATCTTGCCTTAATTTTTTATGATTTTTCTCCTTTTTGCCTTTGAACAATACCATAAATTCAAAATTTTCTTTTACATTATGAGGATAATAACATATACCATAGAGAGTTATTGTGAAAATTAAATTTTATATATATATATATATATATATATATATATATATATATATATATATATGTGTGTGTGTGTGTGTGTGTGTGTGTGTGTGTGTGTGTGTGTATATACTGGGTCTGGCTCATAACTAGTAGATACTATTTATATTATTATTATTATATATTATTATTATTATTATTACCTTCAGGCAGATTTTTAAAGGGAAGTTGGGAAAGGAAGTATTAAGTATTAGTGAAATGATACCATATTAAGCTAGAAACCCTATCTGTTTAATTTTATGCTCAGCTTAAGCTGAGGCTATTTAATCCTGAGTGAATTATGATGTATTTGTAAATATGATTTCAGGCACTTATTTTCACCTGTTTCCGAATAAAATTTCTTTTTGAAAAAAAGAAATGTGTTCTTAATAAAAATATAAATAATTAAAAGATAGATTAATAAACTATACTAATATACTTTCAAGTCTTACTTAAGGTTGATTTAAAATCTAATCAATTGAGGGTTTGTTATCAGGAAATCATAATTGTTTCAAAAATTAGACTTTCCAATTTTAGAAACTAAAAAATACCATTATTTTTCAAGACTTTTAAAATTTAGGGCTTTCCAAACACAATGTATAGATTCAGTTTAAGGGAGAATCATAGCCTACATTCAGTATTGGGCTCTCTCTCAGTAGTAAGAATAAAAATTTTCATGTGGCTCCTCCCAATTTTATATCTTACTCTCTCACTTACCTGGTGGGTAACCTCCAGCAATTTACATTCTCTCTCCAAGGCTGAATTTTCTCATCTGGAAAGTGTTTTGTATCTAAAACACTTAGCAGAGAATCTATACATTTTTTTTATGCTGAATTAATTATCTACCTATTTATTCAGCCATATGTGCTTCATATAGAGAAACAGAAGTTAATTCCTGGATTGGATGCCCTGAAATGTTAATAAATATTTCTTCTGACTTCAACAGGATCAGTGGGACCCCTAACAGTGACCAAGTGCTAGGGATGGGTGATGGAAAGAGAAGTCACATTAGGTGGTGAACTTATTATACATCAAGTTGACAATGCACTGTAGAATTGTGTGCCTGAAACCTATGTAATCCTTGCTAACAGATGTCACCCCAATAAGTCTAACAATAAAAATGAATTTAAAAAAAAATAATAAAATAAAAGTAGAAGGTGCTATGGATTATCTAAACATTAGCACCCAGAGCATGTCAGGATATGCTTTTGCCCCCTCCTTTTTATGAAAGCAAGCTAAGGTATATTTCTGTGACAGGCTGTGGAATAAGGATGACACCTTCAAATATGCCACTACCAGCATCCACTTCTACAGAAAGGATTATTCAAGGAAGGGAAACATCTTTGGAAGGGGAGTGGCCATGGCAGGCCAGCCTCCAGCTCAAAGGGGCTGGCCATCAGTGTGGAGCCAGCCTCATCAGCAATACGTGGCTGATCACAGCAGCTCATTGCTTCCGCAAGTAAGTTCACCTGGGCTCTTGTGAGTCATTTTTTCCTTTGTAATTTGTTGCCATCAATTGATTCAGAGTTTGGGAAGACCTCAATCTCACCCGCTATCCTCTTCTCCATTATGGATGGACCCTGCTCTGTCCCCTGAAATACGTTATGCTTGCTCTATGCCCTATTTATATTTATTCCCTCTCCCTTCTCAGTATCTGTGATGTTTCATTTGTCACTCTCATGGTACTTACCATATATTTTCTTCTATTATCATGACACTACTGTTATCTATCTTACTATATTATATATGATTTCTGTGTAAAGACTATTATACACATAAGAAGTTTAAACCCTTCCATATATTAAAGGAGAAAATTCAGTCATTTCTGTTTGTTGTTTTTTCAGTTAATCCCTCTATCCTTCCATTATCAACATCTACCATCACTTTATAAATAAGAAAAAAATCCAAGGTATAATTGTTGAAGCTCCTCCTTCCAACTGTACCATCTAAGAAACTCTGTGGGCTTCTATGAACAAGAGAGATGTGTGGCTGGTGGGAAAGACCTGCCACCTTGTCTCACTCGTCACTAGTATAGAAGACTAGTCATATAGGATGTGGCAGGAACAATCTGTTTGAGTCTTCACAGTTGTAGCTCTTAAAACTCAGCTATGTCAGTTCACATACATGAATATACACAGGCACCCCATTGCCCTAGGAAATCAAGGATATACTTTCTTTCCTCCCCAAGGTTTCAGCATCAGGGTACAAAAAGTTTTTCTTTTTAAACTCTCAAAATATAAAAGCTCTGAAAGAAGTGCTGGTCAGTGGCACTGTTCACACAACTTTTCAAGAATATTATCTTTGGTGACCCTACAAGGCTCTTGATCATCCTTCTAAGGGCAACACTCAAATGGTTCCAAAGTGCATACACCTTTATTTATGGGGTAGAAGTATAATGAGAATGACTTAATGAATTTAAGATAATTGTCTGTCACTCTCACAAGACAGAAGAGAAAAGCAACATATACAAAGGCTGTCTGGAAAAATCCAGCCATAAATGCCTTTATTTTTCATATTACATGTCTGGATACTTTCTGAACAGCCCTTGTATATTTACAACCACCAAAATAATTAACATCATACCTTAGGTGAACTTGGGTTTCACTAATTTTTTAAGGCTTTCTGATTCTTTTGTTCAGAGTGCTCTAATCTTCATACTTGTTTTTTAAAGTGTTACTAGTTTTAGTTTATTATTTATCTTTGTCTATGTGAATTGAAAATAATAAATCTAGAATGTCAAATAATTAATACTTAGTGAAGAACATAAGCTATAGCAGTTGAGATACACGTTTTGGCAGGTCCAGTGCAGGCTGGATGCTAACAGACCTACATGGAAATTGGCCACTGAATTTGATAAAATAGAAATAAATGGTGTCCTTGATAAGAGAAATTGCAATGATATGATGAGGATGACAATGAAATGAAGAGAGAATAAAAGGAGAAGGACTGAAATCAGTGAGGTTAGATGTCACTTTCAAGAATTTTTGAAATGAAGGGAGCAGAGAAATTTGTCAGTTGATGGTGGTTGTGGACTCAAAGGAACGATTTCTTAAAAGAAATAAGTGATGTTATAGCATATTTTATGCCAATAATCATCTAAAAGAGTTTGGAAAGAAAATGACCCTGGAAAAGTTTCAGTTTTGGAGGTGATGTAATTTCATGTAATTGCACAATGATATGTACCACTGTGAAGGAAAAAATATAGGGTACTTTGAAGACAATCCAGCTGGTTATGCCCTCACATTAACTTCTGAGTCTCAATGTCCTTATCCACAACCATGTTCTACTGGGCCTATTACTTAAGGCTTTCTTTTTGGTTGACAATGCATGGAGAGAAGGGGTACTTCTGTTTTATGTACGCAATTACCATGTCTTTCTAAGATGCCCCCTTGTATAAGATGACCCCTACTTTTCTAACCTAACATTAAGAAACCCTCTTAGCCAGTATAAGACGACCTCCAATTTTAGGTCTAGCAATTTTAAACAAAAGTATCATCTTACACATGGAAAAATATAATAGTTTAGGAACTCCTTGAGGACTGAATTCAAGTATGTCTGGTATCTTACAGAATTCTAATTTTCAAATGAATGCTGAATACCTAAGATTTCAGCTCTGAATAAATCTTCCTTTAAAGTGTAGGTAAATAAAACAGCTGAGATCAAGGAACACTCCACATCCCCTGGTCTCCACCCCGGAGCTCTGCCTGTTCATCCCTGGGGCAGTAACTAGTACTTTGAAAACCACTGATATTTCAGGTTTTCATTACTCTTAAAAGTTTATGATTCACTAACACAATCATCCTGCATAAACAAGGAAATCTCCTTTTTGAATTCTCTGTGTGATTTCCTTCTACATAATTTTCCTCCACAAAGAGAATGTCAAGTTTCCATATATTTCTAGTCATTCTTCATAGAGGTAATTTAAAAAAAGGGAACTAGAATTTGAGGGCAAATAGGAAGGTAAAGAGGTGGTAGGACTAGATAGTAGTTACTTGTGATGTAATTTTGTGGGAGAGAAAAGCATCTGTGTGAAGGAAGAATCTCAAAAGTAGTAAGAGAGACTAATCAGGTTAGATCAAAGGGCAGTGGGAGCTCTAACAGAATGATGTTGAGTTAAGTGTACTTAGTTTTGGATATCAGGATAGGATCTGAGCATAGGGTGGAGAAACAATCTTGTATACACAGAGTTTTTATTCACAAGTGACAAATTAGTTTGTTTAAATGATCACAGTGAGAGCCAGGAAACAAGAGCCCACAAGTGAGTCATAAAATAAGAATGGATGAGGTGTCTGATACAGCAGGAAAATGCCTCTTAGTATGACTAATATTGAAAACAAATCAAAATTAATATCTACTCATGTCCCTGAAGTTATAGAAGAAAAATAAGCTGATGAGTTTCTAATAAACAAAGAATTAAAAGATTGGAAATTAATTGTATAGTGCTCATTATTATTATTTAAACCAGATAATGCATGGATATTTCATTTAGTTGCTGTGTTCTTTTTAATTTTAGAGAATATAAAATATTTTCAGGGCTTTCATACTCTCACTTAAATCATCAATGTTTTTAACCTCTTTTTCAATAAGGTCGTAAGCTACAAATTCTCCCACAACAGGGACTTTTTAGGAGCATAATCCCAATACTTGGGGAGAAATAAAGTCTCAATCTTTTCAAAAGTGTAAAGTTAAGCATCATAAATTTTACCCTTTAATGTTTTGCAGAAATAAAGACCCAAGTCAATGGATTGTTACTTTTGGCATAACTATAACACCACCCGCAGTGCAACGAAGTCTGGGAAGAATTATCATTCATGAAAATTACCATAGAGAAACAAATGAAAATGACATTGCTTTGGCTCAGCTCACTACCCGAGTTGAGTTTTCAAATGTAGTCCAGAGAGTTTGCCTCCCAGATTCATCCATAAAATTGCCACCTAAAACAAGTGTATTTGTCACAGGGTTTGGATCCATTGTAGATGATGGTGAGTATTCAACCTAATTTATTTGAACAAATATGTCTTAAGCTCCAACAAGCTGTCTTAGGGCATCTGTCTTAGATTTTGTGTAAAAATAATGTTGATGTTTCCAACGTGTATGGCCATGAGCAGAACAAGGTGCTGTAGGTTAAAAAATTAAAGGAATCGAGTCCTTATCCTTAAGGATTTTACAATTAATTAAAGCAGTGATGAGAAAGGGGAGAGGCTAATATTGAAGAAAAGAAGACTGTTTTAGATGCTATGAGAGACGTAATGCTATAGGACTACAAGGGAGTAAAGGATTTCCCATACGTAAACACTTCTGGTTAGTGTATACTTCCAACCACAATCTTATGATACTTTTTCTTTCTATCTCTTTTTTTTTTTTTTTGGTCTAAATCTTTCTAATTTTAATGAGGATTTATGGTGATCATAAACATAAAACTGCTTTGTAAATGTTTTGAGAATATTAATTTTGGTTAGTTAAGAGAATCTGTATTTCTTTTCTTCTATCCCACCTCATAGAGGGTTTAAAAGACATCAATTCTAAAATTTAATAAACTGAAGACTAGAACTTATGATTTCTAGTTATTCATCCTCTTTAAAGAGAGAGATGAATTGAACCTTTGAAAGTAGGGAATAAGAAATGTTTAAGGTTCTATCAAGGATATCCTGAATAAGCTAAGAGACAAATGCTAATATATTTTAACCTAACTTTTTCTTTAATTGACAGAACTCTTCTATGTAAGATTTCACAAATGCCCCATGTATCTCGAACTTGACTGTGTGAGAGGTTGTTACGGATTGACTTTAGTCTTCCCTTACCTCAACACTTACTCAGGGTTACTCATCGACAGCTTTAAACAGAAGCCTCAAGCTACTTCCTTTCCCTTCCTGTACTCAGTCGTTCAGTATTCTCTCCTAGCTTCTGGCCCTGCTCTGTGCTGATGTCAGATTGTTAGCACATATTGGTCATCCGTTCTCTTTCCCATACTTTTAGACACTGCTAAGTAGTGCACAACAGCATAGGGTAGGGCAAATAGCTCTGCGCAGTTTGTATCCTTCTTTCTATTTGAATACCTTTTGGAAAATCAGTCAACTTCCCCCAAATATGCTAGTTGGACAAGATTATTGTGATATATGAGGTCTGTCTAGAAAGTATCTGGCCATGTAACGTGGAAAACAGAGGCATTTATTGAAGATCCTGCATTAAAATCTCAGACACAGTAGCTTTTGAAATCCCCAGATCAGCTTCTAGTTCTCCCAGGGTCAATTGCCAATCTTGGTTGATTGCACACCATACACTTTCCATATTCTCAGGAGTTCTACTTGCTATAGGTCTTCCAGAATGTGAATTACTTTTAACAGAGTCTCAACCATCTTTGAAGCATTTGTGCCACACTTTTGTTGTGCTGTCCTCGTTGCATCATCCCTGAAAGCCTTACGAATAGTTTCCATGAAGGAATGAATGTTTGAGCTTAATGCAAAATTTGATGCAGATTTGTGGCTCTACTCACTCAGTCATTTTAAATGCGGTGGCTATCCAGTGCACATTTTCATTCAACGGTGTCTAGCACCCCCACTGAGTTGTACAGTGAAGACGCATTGCTCATGTCCACTCCCCTTGGCGACCAGGTTTTATCGATGTTGCGCAAACCTTTCTCATTATATTGACAATAGCTCGATATTTTCTGGACAGACCTCACATACACACACACACACACACACACACATATAAAATATTGCATGTAAATTTAAAGATTCCAATCGTTTTGAAGATCCACAAATAAGATATAATATTGGGGCATATATGTTTATGGTTCCTTGCATGTAGACATTTATGACTCAGAAAATAGATTAAGCAATAATTAATGTTAATAATATAATATTGTGCTTTTGCTCCTAGGAATACATAACTTTTGTGTTTTCCATACCTTAGATAAAATGGTATCTGAAGAACACATTTTTTGTTTCTGTGTTTGTTTGTATATAGGACCTACACAAAATAAACTTAGGCAAGCCAGGGTGGAAACCATAAGCACTGATGTGTGTAACAAAAAGGATGTGTATGATGGCCTGATAACTTCAGGAATGTTATGTGCTGGATTCATGGAAGGAAAAGTAGATGCATGTAAGGTAAGTCCAAGTCAAGGTCCAAACATTAAAAAAGTTTCCATTAGATATTTCCATGTTTGGCATATATTTCACTTGGGAGGAAAAAAATAATATCTATTTCACCAGGACTCAGTTTATTTATTGATCATAGTAATAAAAATTTGCTAAGCAATTTTTATATATTATTTTATTTAATATAATGAGATCAAAGCAGTACTATAATGATCTCTATTTTACAAATTAGAAAATTAAAGTGTGTTGCTCCTATTTCTGGTTCACACAATTACTCTTACAGTCAATCATTTCCTTAAACAAAATTGAAAACAAAAGACAGAGAAACCTCTCTTCCAAAAAACCATTTTTTTTAGCTCTCCCATCATTGTTCATGTTTCATCCCCCATCTTCAAGTTGTTCCCCTTTGTTCCTTTCATTCTTTAATAATTTTGACATCTGAAACAGGTTTTCTCTCTGTCTCAAGCCCTACAATATTAACAGACCCATTTGAATGCTGAATTCTTAGTTCCTAGATCTAATCTCCAGTGATCTTAAGCACTCCTTAGCCACCTATTCTAGGGCCACATCTAGAGCCTTGTCACCAAAAATGCTCCAACTTCAAAAACACTAATTCCCCAAATCTTCCTATTTAACACCTCTCCCTCATCCTTCCTGTCTGCTTTTCAACTGTTCCTGCTTCCTTGGCCACATTCTCTGTGTTACACTCCAACCTACCAAACCTCACTGCCAAACCCACACGACCTACACTTATATTCTTCTTGGTTTTATTTTTATCTTTAGTTCTCATCATCGTTCAATACACAATATATTTTATTTAGCTGGTTTATTGTCTCTTCTTCCCACTAAACTGGAAATTAAGCTCCATAAAGACACAGATTTGGGGGGGTCTATTTTATTTACTGCTGTATTACCAACACCTCAATCACTGCATAACACACATATTTATTGGGTGAATAAAATACCACCTTTCTTCAAATTTATAGAGGCCTATAGACCATTACTTCTCTGCTTTCTCTCATCCCATTAATCCTTTCCTTCTTTCATTATCCACTTATCCAGTTTAGATTTTGCTATTGTTTTTGTTTTTTTTTTTTAACACTTTTGCTGATAGCCCAAGCTCACTTATTGCTCTCTCCTTCAGTGTTTCTGCCTGACAAAATTCCAAACCTAGATGAACTCAACTATGGAATCTCTCTTTCTCTCTCTCTCTCTCTCTCTCTCTCTCTGTGTGTGTGTGTGTGTGTGTGTGTGTGTGTGTGTGTGTCTGGAAGTCAAATGCTCCCAGAAAAAAACACAACAGAACACATTGGTTCCAGTATACATTCCAGATAACAAAACTGACAATCTTACTATCTTGTTTGTTTTTTCCAATCTAACATTCTCTGAATTCTCCTAACATTTTCTACTTCCTTCAGCTCCTGGTTATATTTTCTCTAATCCTTTATTCTCAACTGATGATTTTGTTTCTCAATTTTTAAAAATACATAGGAGCCATAAGGGAATCTCCCCACCTTCCTAGCACCAGGCACTCAGCCCACCTTCATCTGGACCTGTTTTATCCACCCTCAGGTTAGGTTACAGCAGAGAAGCTATCTGTAAGGCTGGTCTCTTGTCTGCTCAGGTTCCTCTTCTTTTGGGGAAGTTTTTACTAGCAATTTTGTCTTCTCACTCTTCTCATAGTCAACATTTCTCATTTTACTATATCCTTCCCTATTTTAATCTCTGAAGTTAGAAAAAAACAAACAAAAACAAACACAAAACAGCAACTTTTTCTTGACTAATATGCCTCTCCCCTCTTTACCATCAAGTATTTGGAAAAATATCTATACAAACTTTCTCAACCCCCACTAACATCTCAAACCACTTCTGTATGTTTTCTGCTCTATTACTTCATGAAAAATAGCTCTTACTGAGGTTTTCAATGACCCAATAACCTCCAACAATGATTTTTGGTCTTTTTTTCCTAAACCTCTTAACAGCATTTAACAATGCTTATTACTTCCTCTTTCCTGAAATATTGTCTTCCCCTAGCTTGTAGTAATTTCATCCTACATCTCTGTTTGCTCCTTCTCTGTCTCCTTTTCAGGGTCATTCTCCTAATCCCAGACATTAAAATTTGATCTATCATATGCCTGTTCCTCTTTTCACTGTGTACTTTCTCCCTAGAGCATCTCATTCTCTTCCATGGCTTCAATTATCACCTTTTTGCAGATGACTAATAAATTTATACCCTCAGCCTCCAACCTGCCCTTTGATCTTCAGACTTACATGTTCTACTCTACTTGGATATTTGAATAACATCTCATTCAAAATATTGTCCCCGATTCTGCTTATTCCCCTCTACCTGATCTTCTGTCTGTGTTTTGTGTCTCTATGAATAGTACCCCTTGTGATTCAGGTAAACAAACCAGAAAGTTAGAAGCTATTCTAACTTTCTCTCCTTATCACTTATCTAATTGAAGACCTAATTGAATGAATTTTACTCCTTACATGTCTCTCTATCACCTCTTCACCTCTCTCCACTTGCCTCCCCATTCTCTCTTGCTCTCTCTCTCTCTCTCTTCCCCACCCTTTCCCCTCCCTTCTTGAACAACCCAGCCACATTAGTCATCTACCTTATTTTTTTATATTCACTCTTTAAGGAGTATACTCCTTTTGTGCATTAGTGAAATGAAAGCCAGAATGGTTTCTAACGACATATAATCTGATCATGTTCATGTCAACACCCTCTTTAAAACACTTCAGTGGCCTACCTTCATTCTGAAGAGAAAAAACAAAAATTTCTTTAAATGATGCACCAGGTTCCATTTGGATTAGTTTCTCCCTACCTCTACAGCCCCATCACGTACCACTTTCCCTTTGCTGTCTTCTCTCCAGTCTCTTTTTTTTTAGAAGCTCTAGCATGTGCCAGGTATGCTGTTCTTCTGCCTAGAAAGCATTTCATCCACACTTTCCTTTTCATGGCTAACTCCTCTTCCTTTAGATATCAGCTCAATTACATCTCATCAGGGGAAACTTTCCTAGCCTCTCAACCAGTAAAAATCCCCTATTGTATGTTTCCATAGCACTTATCACAGTTGTAATTTTACATCAATTTGTGGGCTTATTTAATATTGGTTTTTAAACCTAAACTTTAAGCTCTATGAGCACAGGGACCATTCATTTTCAGTCATTATTGTATTCTCAATGCCCATGGGAATGTTTGGGACAAATAGCAGGAACTCAATAAATAGTTGACAGAATAAATAAATGAAGAAGGTGAAAGAGACACATAAAGGATAGCATCTTACCCTAGGTCACACAACCAGTAATTAATAGAGTTGGGCATGATACTCAGACAATTCAACTACTGAAACACCTTAACCTCTACATTTATATCTGCTTATTTATTTAAATGTCCTTGTTGTAAAAAAGATCTATGGGGGCTTATATAAAATTCATCAAGGAAACTTAAATTAGTTGAGTTAAAAAAAAAAAAAAAACAAGACCAAGAATAAGTCCACACATTATTCAAGGTAGCAATATTCAGAAGAGATCATCAAAAATTTTCACTTATTCACAAATACTAACCTCATATTAAGTATTTTACATACATGTTTACTAAACCATCATGAAATATCTAATTAAACTAGCAAAAGAAAAAAATCCAAGTTTCCTGAATCAGAATAATGTAACCATTCCATATGAATGAGTATTAATCTTTCTAGAAAACAACGCACTTCAAAGTTTAGCACAAAATTTTAACTCAATTGAGAGAAACATTTATAATCTATTTCTAGTCTGGCTGTGTGTTCTGAGTATTAATTTCCATTTTTTTCCTGTGGAAGAGAGATGATTGCAATGAACTTCCTACTAAATTATATTAAAGTTACTAATTTGAAATGTTTTTGTTTTTCCCCAGGGTGATTCTGGTGGACCTCTGGTTTATGATAATCGTGACATCTGGTACCTTGTTGGTATAGTAAGCTGGGGACAATCGTGTGCTCTTCCCAACAAACCTGGGGTCTACACAAAAGTGACTCAGTATCGAGGCTGGATTGCCTCTAAGACTGGTATCTAGCGTGAATTGTCCATGAATCTATCAGTGGCACTCAGAGCTAAAACTCCTGCATATTATATAGTATTTATATTCATGTGGTTTTGATCACTGCTTTTGCTGGATGTCAAGAAATCCTTCAGACTCAGACCAATCTAACATTATCAGGTGGCCTTTGTGATTGAATTCTCTTTCTGTCCTGAGGGAAGAAGACACAGCAAATGACAAATAGCACTGACTCCACACTCACAAGGAAAACTGTGATACTTATTATTAAGATTAATATTTATAAATGGTTTACGCCAATAGAAGATGAGAAACATCATTTTCTACAGGATATGAAGATCTGCCAGGGCCGCCAAAATCTTACCTCATGTAACACCTGGAGCACTTGGGATTCTTCTAGCAAAAAAATCAAACAATAATCCTCCCTGAGGATTCAGGATTGAGAGATTCAGTGTCTATTACTGATGACTGCATAATCAATGGCTAGAATGCAGAAGCATAAGATTTACAATATAACTTGAACTCTGACCTGGGTTTATAAATGATAACACAGCATTATCATTAACCTCAAGCGTTATCATTTAAGAGATGTTTAAATGTATCTGAATTTACCATTAACACTGTTTTAAACATGCAAGCACTAGCTTCAGGATGCATATTGTACTATTAATAAGCATTTCTAATTTATTCTTTAACAGAATCACCAGTTGGTAGTTAGGGCAGAAGGAGAATAAAAAAGATTCTTGGAAACATTTTCCCATGGGTACAAAGAGGATAAAAACTACTAATAGGATCAAGCTGACAGAATTGTTTTCAAATGATCAATAATAGAACAAGCATTCTAGATTTTTTTGGTGAAATGAGCTAACCAACTTTTTATTTAAAAATATCTATATTTGGTAACTAATGCTCTTGTAAGTCTTCAGCTCTCTAAAAGGTCAGATTTCTATCAGAATGTCAGGTTAGGAGAGCTGATTTGTGTAAAGCTCTTAGGACAGTGCCTGGCATATATCATGCACTACATAAATGTTGGCTATAATAAAAAGAAGTGTCTCTGTGAGTTTTAAGATATATTAACTTAATTAGTCAAATTAATTAGTGAATGGCTTTGGGGCTTAAATCAGCCCCAAATGTAATGTTGGAGAGCACACACTTTGGAAATAGTTTGTTCAAACTCGAACACTAGCTGTGCCACATCTGAGCTATTTGTCCTTGAACAGGTTTCTTAACATCACTGTGCATTAGCTCTTTCATCTCTACAGTGAGAATAAAAATGGTACCTACCTCATGTGGTTATTATGAGGATTAAATGCATTAATACAAGTAAAGCACTTGGAACAGTGTCTACACGAAGTAGGCTGTCAGTATGGACTAGCTACAATTATTATTAGTTTGCTCTGGACTCAATAAAACGATGTTTTTTAAAAACTGCTCCCTGTTTCTTTGAAGGCATCTAATTGATTTCAGAATACTTTAAATTATAATGTAAAAAAATTAGACAAACCACTAGATTTTCAAAATCACTTTTTATGTCTTAATATATTTTGAACTATCTGCTTGTAGACACGTAGCACGCGTGGCCATCTGGCCTCAAGATTGTGACTACAGAGGTGCAGCTATATTCATCACCAGATCTCCAAAGTGAGACCACAAGTGCTAGGTTTGTTGCTCTGATTCAGCAGAGAAAAATTTAGCCTCTTTGTTTCTTTAATGACTGAAAGTTTTGTTACTTTATGTGTTTATATGTAGTATACATGAGAAATATAACTTAAAAAAAACTCCTAGTTATTATTTACATCTCAATATTCAGATATAAACAAAAAAGGATTATCCATCATACTTTTCTTTTAAAAAGAAAATGTCACCTAATTTCTGAGTTAATGACTACTAATAACTAAATATCAACAGAAAAGACAGAATAAAAACTTTCAATTTTACACTTTTTTTATATGCACAGAAACATCCAAAGCTTTCTGGAGAATATTTAGTATATTCAAGATGTGCTTGATTGACTTTTTTTATATTAAGCCTAAACATAACCTTTGGTAGAAACAGGACAACAAATTTGTTTACAAAAAAAGTTATTTTCTACTATGTAAGTTCTGTAATGATGGATATGTGCTTTTGTGTAACTCTGTTTATATTTCAGAAGACTGTGATAACTTTTTGCAATATAATATCTGTGAAACTATATATATATATGTGTGTGTGTATATATATATGTGTGTGTATACACACACACACACACACACACACACACACACATATATATATATATATATATATATATATATTGATTTAAATAATTCTATGCTTAATTCAGCTCAGTGACATTTTAACAAATGGGAGAATTAAATCCAAAAGGCTATAAGTAAATCTAAGAAATGGAAAGGTAAATTTTTTAAAACAAAAATTATATGTACTATTTCTACTTAGAAGATGGCTGACATATTGAATGGTGTTACAGGGTTCACACAATAGCTTTTTCTCAGATTTCCATCTACCAAATGAGAATTTAGCTATCTACCTCATAGCATTGTTGTGAGGCTTTCCTGTTGAATAATAAAGTTGAAAAGTCAAAGAATGTTTAAAACGTGCTCAGGAGTGCCAAGTACATTATTGTAAAGTTATATCAGTGCTGCAAATACATTAAGATTGTAAAGAAGCTTTTTTTTACAGTGTTAGCAGTTTTTATTTATCAATAGTATTGCTTTGTGAATTTTCAAATATATTGTGGTTTTAAAAAAAACTGGGCTTTGCCTCTTATGCTGTAAATGCAATACTCATAGTCACATCTTTACATAAAAAAAATAATAACCTTCAATTCGATTCATTCTTTTAAAACATAGGTCAAATCCATTAGAAGCTAACAATAAACACTACAGCACATTTTCATGGGGTGCCATGAAAGCTAACGGGTTAGTTTTTAATGCTAGAACAAGATCAGACCAAAATTTTTGCAAATACATAATCCTCTTCTCTCAATGAAATCGTCATGATTCAACAACAATAAGAACAAATATATATTAACAGAAATCTACCCTTTTCAACTGAATAAAGTTGTTGTTTTGTTAATATATTTATTTGACAGACAGGAAATGTATGGGAGGCAGTCCATCATATATTAGGTTGGTACAAAAGTTATTGCTGTTTGAGACTATGAATCTTAAATCATAACTAGGCTCAAACACATATTTATTAATCAAAATAGTCCATTACAATCAACATATTTTTGCCAATAAAATATTATTTTATTCCTATAGCACAAAAATCTGTGCTTTGGGATTTGATTAACCCTTGGAAAGCATTTTCTGCATCCTGCTGGTTGTGGAAGCGTTTTCCCTGCAACAAGTAGTCGAGATGCTTGAAGAAGTGGTAGTTGATTATGGAAAGATCAGGTGAATATAGTGGATAAGGCAAAACTTCATAGCCCAACTTGTTCAACTTTTGAAGCATTGGTTGTATGACATGTGGTTGGCGTTGTCATGGAGAAATGAGTCCTTTCTGTCGACCAATGTTGGCTGCAGGCCTTGTAGTGTTTGGTGCATCTCATTGATTTGCTGAGCATACTTCTCAGATGTAATGGTTGTGCCAGTATTCAGAAAGCTGTGGTAGATCAGACCAACAGCAGACCACCAAATAGTGAGGTTTTTGGTGCAAGTTTGGCTTTGGAAAGTGTTTTGGAGCTTCTTGGTCCAGCCACTGAACTGGTCATCACAGGTTGTTATATGAAATCCACTTTCATCACATGTCACAATGCAACTGAGAAATGCTTCATTGTTGTTGTGTAGAATAAAAGAAGATGACACTTCAGAATGGTGATTTTTTAAAATTTCTGGTCAGCTCACGAGGCACCCACGGATAGAACTCTTTCACCTTTCCAATTTGCTTCAAATGCTAAATGACCACAGAATGGTCGACCTTGTGTTCTTCAGCATCTTCCCGTGTAGTTGTAAGAGAATCAGCTTCAATGATTGCTCTCAGTTGGTCATTGGCAATTTCTGATGGCCAGGCACAATGCTCCTCACCTTCAAGGCCCTTGTCTCCTTTGTAAAACTTCTCGAATCATGACTGCTCTGTACATTTGTTAGCAGTTCCTGGGCCAAATGTGTCATTGATGTTACAAGTTGTCTCTGCCACTTTATGACACATTTTGAACTCGAATAAGAAAATCACTCATTTGCTTTTTGTCTAACATCATTTCCATAGTCTAAAATAAATAAAAAAGAAACAGCAAGTAGGAGTTCCCTGGTGGTGTAGTGGCTTCGGCGTTCTCAACACTGCGGCCTGGGTTCGATTCCCAGCCAGGGGACTACCCACATATATAAAAATAAAATAAAACAAAACAAACAAACAAGAAAAACCAGCAAGTAATAAGTCATAACCAAAAAAACATAAAGCAAGAAATGTGCATTAAAATGATGTATAACATAACCACATTTATTTAAGAATGTATTCCAATATTATATGGCAAATTTCAACAATGAAAAACCACAATTACATTTGTACCAACCTAATATGGAAATAAAAAATAAACTTGTTATAACTAATTCTAGAATTTTAACTGTTGGAACCAGGAAGGACCTACAAAATTACCTACAACAACCTCTTTTTTTGACTGATGTGAAATCAAACCCAAGAGAATTTCCCCAAGTTGTACAATAGGTCACAGCAACTGTAGAAACAAAACCCAGGAGACTGGCATCCTGTTCAGTCATCTCTCCATCACTCCAATCTAAGTTATTCAGGTTCACTAGCAAGGAACATTGCAGTTCTAGAAGTAAATGATTGTTGTCAAACCAATATTTCTCTTTGCAAAAAATGTGAGTTGAGTTAAACTTACATGGTATTTAGCAAAGCATGTCATTGGATAAAACCAGTTTTACAAGTTAGACAAACAATGCACTTAACACTATATCCAGCTATACCTAAAAAAATGAAGGATGATTTTAATAGAGGAAAAGCTGCAGAGCCAGTTAAATTGGCAGGTCAATACGACATGGAAAGTTTACTATCCAAATCCATACCTTATTTAGTCATTTTCTAACCCTTCACACTAAGCTTTATAATTTTGAAGTAATTTAAAGCCTTGGTATGGTATAAAGTAAAAATCTATACCAAATGAGCAGCAAAAGATTTGAACCCTACTAAAACAACCAATGTTTGATTTCTCTTTATCATTTTTAATACCTCATTAAACAGTTTGTTATAGAAACAAGTAAACAAAACTATAGGAAGCCCACCAAAATGAAGCAAACTACAAAGTTTTGATTAAGCTGTGTTTGTAAATGCTTACATGAACATTCTTTTATATGTTTTAATATTTATCTTGCCTGAAAGTTTTTATGACTAGTAAGAAATGAGAGAAATGCAATCATGTTGCACAATTAAAAAGAGAAATATACCTTTCCTCTAAACTGCCCTCAATCTGTCAAATGGAAAATTAATATATCTACTTCATAATGTTGTGATGCTTTCCTTTTGAATAATAAAGTTCAAAGGTCAGACATTGTTTCAAACCTGTTTGAAAAATGCAAAGTATATTATTGTAAACTGATATCAGCACAGCTGATGCTGCACATGCACTAAGATTGTCATTAAGTATTAATACAAATGTTAGTATTTTCATTTATCAATAATGATGCTTTGTGCATTTTGTAAAACTTTCTATTTCATTGAAACTATATTTAGAATTTTCTTGAAGAAAAATAATATTTAATACAGCTTGTGTGGTTAATTTATTACAAAAAGAAAAATACCAGTCAAATCAAATTAGTTGTTTACCTGATAACTTTAAGAATGAACATAATTCAAATTCATTATATTTAAAGGATATTTTATATATCCTATAGCATGTGGGAGAACTCTGTAATCATTCTAGTAGGAACATTTTTAAAGCTATTCTGTAGTCAACAGTGGAAAATATCAAAAGCAATCTAAACTCAGTATTTAACAAAGTTTATTTTAAACACTCTACTTAGTAATATTTTAATCTGTATTCTGAATTATTAAAGGTATTTTAACAAAAGTCACAGATCTGTGCAATAGTAAATATGATAAATGTCACAGACTTCCTGTGAAGTTCTATTTTTATACATTTTGTTTTATTGTCAGAATCTATGTCTCAACTTTTTAAAAAAGTGTAGTCTTGTAGATAAGGAGATCATCCTATTAGGTCTTCCTTCTATTCCCACTTTTAAACTTAGATATTTTCCCCAAAAAATGTTTGATGCCTTTCTTTTCAGTATTTTCAGAAGGAAAAATTTCATAAATGCATAGGATTGCCTTTCTAACGGTTTTAATAACTGTCCTTCAACTGTATTCAAAACAAGTATCTTTTGCTAAACATCAAACTTGCATCTTCCTGTTTAGATCTAGGTATAAATTATGGAATCTGGGGGATAACTTTTGAAAAAAATTTTTAATAACAGTTGACATTAAATATCTTTTTTCATTTGCACTGAGTATCTTTTTCAATCCATTCAATTTTAGTCTGTGTGCATCCTTAGCTAAAGAAAGTTCCTTGCAGGCAACATGGTTAGTTAGGCCTTGTTTTTTATCTATTCAGACACTCTATGCCTTTCATTTAGAGAATTTAGTTAATTAGTATTTATTTATTTGTTTGTCTACTTTTTTAATTACAATTTACATTCAATATTATATTAGTCTTAGCTGTACAGTGTAGTGGTTACAGATGTAGATAACTTATGAAGTGGTCCCCCCAGTAAGTCTACTACCCACCTGGCACCATATATATTTATTACAATATTAATGACCATATTCCCTGTGCTGTACTTTACATCCCTGTGACTATTTTGCAACTGTCACTTTCTTGTCTGAAGAACTCATTATCTGTTCTCAGTTCTGAATGATAGCCTTGCTGGGTAGAGTAATCTTGGTTGTAGGTCCTTGCTTTTCATCACTTTCAATATTTCATGCCACTCCCTTCTAGCCTGCAAATTTCCTGTTCAGAAATTAGATGAGAGTCTTATAGGAGCTCCCTTATATATAACTAACTGCTCCTCTCTTGCTACTTTTAAGATTCCTTCTGTGTCTTTAACATTTGGTATTTTAATTATGATGCATCTTGGTGTGAGCCACTTCGGGTTCATCTTCTTAGAGACTCTTTTTTTTTGTTTGTTTCATTTTGGGGATAACTTTTTAAATCCGTTAGTGTTTGTGCCACAAGTGACAATTTTTAGGGAATGAGGATTAGGCATTTGAATCAACATGCTGAGGTGCACTATGAAGAAAATAAGAATTTAAAAGTGGAGAGGATAAATAAATATAACCTGAAAGTAAAAAAGAAGCTATTAGAAAGACAAATATTAAACCACAACTACTTGACAAAAGTTTCATTAAAAACAAAAATATAATGTTGGACTACAGAATAAAAGTATTCTTTAAGTAAAGGAAATAAGTGATTGATTTATCCCTGATTAAAAACAAAACTATAGGAATATTATAACAAATAATTTTTGAGAGGAAGAGGGTATACAATTGTATCAACTTATTTTCCAATCCTTGTATTTAATATATATATATTTTACAAAGTTGACATAGTAGCAAATATAAAATTATGCATTTTTATCTGAGATTATATTATAGATATATTTTTACTGATCATGTGTTTGGAATAATAATCATTATTAATTTATTAATGACTGTCTTTGAGATGATACATCAAATAGTTATACTATACAGACCTTGCCCAAAACATCAAGCTACGCTGCTATCATATAAATTTTACACAAGGGTCATGAACCATAAAGTATAGCAGCCTTCCCTTCCCTGTTCCATGAACCTTCCATCATTGTACCAAATAAAGACCCCTGTAATCACCTGTTCTTTCCTCTACTTCGATTCGTTTCCATAATAACTGTGGTTTCTTTTTCTTCTCTTTGTTTTACCTACTGGTTTAACATCTCTCTACTACCCTCTTTCTCAGCTTGGTTGCACTAAGTTCTCCTGACTTCCTTTTACTAAAATTCTACTATACCCTCAACCCCTTCATAGAATACTCCCTCAGCATCTTACTAAATTCTGATCTACATACCTAAAACATCCCTTCCTGTAGCCCTCTGAAGTGATTGCTCTTTCTCTCTGGCTCTAATGCTGAGTCAGAATTTTTCCAACTCCCAACTGAAAGCTTCCAAATACTTGTGTTATCTCCCAGCAATTACTACTGCACAATACTATAAAAAATACTATTTTTAGTATATAAGCTCCTGCCTCTAGCTATACCACATATTGCCCCTTCTAATTACCACCAGCCTCTTGACCCCTATCCATGTTTATTGAGGAACCAGGCATCTGCTCAAAATAGACATCTCTGCCTAACTCCTGTTTTCATTGTGGTCAATTTCAGCATCTAAGTGGAGATTCACATGCAGCCTCAATTCTTTGAACTCATGAATTCACATTACTTTAATTTCTATGCCACTTCTAACATCTCCTGTCCTATAGTCCATTCCGCATCTCTGTTTCAAATTTCTCTAATTTGTTCTACTTATGGCAGAAAGGATACTTAATCTGAGCCCAATGACTTGGATAGGAAAAAACATTATCTCTATTTTCACTAACTTTTAACAGAAATTTATTATTTCTATTATAAAATGAGCCAAAAAAAGAAAAAAGAAAAAATAGTAACTATATTAGTGACTTTTTCACCAAGAAAAATCATAGATATTTTAATTTCACTTAAAAGTTACAAATGTATCAAAATATATTTATAGTCACCACAATTTTTAAATTGTTATTAGATTCATTGTTGTGTCCTGTTATTTAATGTTCATTGAGAATCATATTTATTACTATATCACAAATTTTAAAAATATTTTGATAACTATATTGTCATATATTAATTTCTATATGACTCTATGTATTCTATTTTATGTATTTAAAAACATTATTATGAGAAGTGGATTATAGTCTTAACCAGATAGTCAAAGATGACCATGGACATGGCATAAAAAGAAATGAAGAGACTTGGACCAATAGGGAAAAGACAAAATCCATTTTCTTGATGTACAAAAATTTCAAAATTATCCTATTTCTATTTCCAATTTAATTTCCCAAGAAAGAAAGGGTTTTCCTTTCTAACATTTTTCATTTTAGTTTTTTAAAAAGTCCTTCCAGTGTTCTAAACTGTGATGTTGCATGCACAAGTAAATCCAACTGTACCATTTCAGCAGGTTGGCCTTCTGAAACTTTTTGTACCAACTGACCATATCTCCAGACTATGTGGATGTTGAATTTTCACTAAAATTTATTAACATTTATTAAACATATAGTGTAAAGACAAAAAAAACAATAGTTTCTTTTAATACTGTGGTAGGCAGAATTCTAAAATTCAAAAATTCTGCCTTACTCTCTCACTGTGAATACAGTGAAATATCATACCCATGATTATGTTACATTACATGGCAAAAGGAATTTTGTAGTGAGGATTGAGGTTACTAATCAGTTGAATTTGATTGAGTTCATCACAAAGGAGATTTTTCCAGGGGGATCTAATGTAATCCTTTAGAAGTAAAGTCCTTTAGAAGTAGAGAGTTTTCTCTCTGGCAGCAGAAAAGTCAAAGAGATTGTTAAGTGGGAGAAGATGCACTCCTGATAGCTTCAAGATATAGAGGACTGTGTATCAGGGAATGCAGGTAGCCTCTAACAACTGAGGGCAGCCCAGGCCCACAGGCAGCAAAGTAACAGGGACCTTAGTCTTTTTTCAGGAAACTTAATTCTGCCAACAACTCAATGAGCTGGAAAGTGATTTTTCAGTACACTCTCTAGATAGGAACCCAGCTGAGCCCACACCTTGCTTTCAGCCTTTGAGACACTAAGCAGAGAATAAAAATGAGCTCTTCTGGACTGTTGACCTGCACAATAAAAATACATAATAAATGGCTGTTGTTTGAAATGGCTACATTTGTAGTAATTTGTTATACATTAATAGAAAATTGGAAAGATATATAATTTTTATTGATTAGCCAATTTGAACCTTTTTAATATGTTTATTTATTAATTATAATTATCATATACTGTTTTGCCAAAAAAACTTATTTTCAAAAGAAAAGAGAGAAATATGAATATGAATGTTGATTGCCCAATTGACTAAAAAAAAACAAACAAAAAGACTCAGGAAGTATTAAATGTCAAAATGCTTCCAGAGGCTGCTAAGTTCATTTACTAAAAGATACCACAGTTGCCGGCCTCAAATCTTTCACTACCTCACAGGACAAATGGGTCTTAAGCTTGAAAATAAGCAAAACTAAAACTCAATGCCTGCTTGAAAGGAAAACATAGGTTAAGGGTTGTTCAGGTAATGTGAAAGTTGGGAAATTAAAGGAAAATATCCAGGAGGAGTTATCTTTAGTGTCTATGGGCACTAAAGAAGGAAAATGACATTTTAGGCATGTGTGCAAAGATGCAATGGGATAAAAAGGTTTAAATAAACAGAAAATAAAACTCAAAGAAGGTAGACATCTCTACATCTACAAAGGAGAGCACCTGGAGAGGAGACAGTCAGCAGGTGAAGCCCTTTAAAATGACAGTTGGCACACATATATTTTTATTTTCTCACTTTAAAGCTGGATTCCTCTTTAGAGTAGACACAAAAAAATTACAGGCAGACATAATGAGTACATGTACCATTACAAAAGAAAAGCAAGTCAAGGGTTATCAAATAAACACTTTCTGAAAACCTCCCATCTTGTTTCATGCTTGCCTCTGAAACAGATGAATAGCAGGACCTGAAGACCAGACTTGTACTGACTCAAAATGAAGAGTGACACCTCTTGAAAGAGAACTACAAAACCACTCACAGTATTTAAGGGTGTTGTTTAGGTTTTGAAGCGCAATATTGTTTCTCACTTAATTAGCCAGAACCAGGAAATTTTTCCTGCAATAAAGATTTATCAAGTGATTCTTCACCTCAAACCACACTATTGGTTAAAGTTCACCCATCCCAACTTGTCAAACTAGTTTACTTTAAATCCTTAAGCATTCTTTCTTTAGTCAGCTTACAAGTCTGAAAGAATGCCCAGGATGCTACTCATTTGACGAGAAATCACAAAGCAGCACAGAAGTGGAGGAGTTTGCATTCTCAGCAGTGTATGATGTATCAGTAAGTTTAACTTTCATGTTCGAAAAGATTCATTTTAGAATAATTTAGGCAATTATTCTGAATTGGAAATTCAATTGTTTATTTTTTTTCTACCGTTGTTGGAGAAAATAATAACATAGTATTGTTAATACATTTTTTATTTCAGGAAGCCATGGTAATAATTTTATATTTAGGATTTAAAAAGTTTAACAGGTTGGGCAATGCATGGAGGATGTGATATAGAATTGTGCACCTGGAACCTATGTAATTTTTACTGATCAATGTCACCCCAATACATTTAACAATTATAAAAATAAGTTTAACAGGTTGGATTTTAATTGGAACATTTAAGGTGAAAATTAGATAAGGTAAAAATCGGTAAATTTGGAGGAATGAAAGGGTGGGGCAAGGAAGAAATTGTTTTCTAACCCTCAGTCCAGAGTTTAAAATATATAATGCTATTTGTAATCTTTCTAAAGTATGCACTTATTTGATACATTGAAAATAGAGAAAAATACACTAGTTGTATAAGAAGTATTTTAACCCTCATTTTAAAATTGATAAATATAATTAAAACTCCAAAAAAACTAGTCTGAATTTTAATGTCCTTTGAGAAATTCTTTGCCATTTAAAATAAAATTTTAAAAAGCAATATAAGAACAACTTGTACATAAGAATATAAAAGTGAGAAGCGAATAAAGAATTCTAAAATTTTTATATTTTAATAGACTTGGCCGAACATTTATAGAAATTAAATGAGAGAAATGAAAGTGACATAAAGTGAAGAAACAGGAAAAATAGATTGAAATAAAAAAACCTAGAAAAAGCAAAGGACCTATATGTGGTAATAGACCAAGAAAGCATTTAGGCCTCTCCATGTCTATTACTTTCCTTTTTCAAGATTTTCAAAATTGTCCCCTCCACGTCCTAAATCCTTGAAACTTTTATGGTTCTATTCCATATCAGCAAAAATGAGTATGACTACTTTGTACAATTTTTTGCTTTAGTTTTCCTTAGCTTTGTGTCTCAGAGTGATAGTAAGGGGTAAGAGTAGAGAGATTGGTGGGAGATGTTGAAAAGCTATTCCTACTCTTTACACTGATAATCCATGCCTCAGTGGATCTCTGTTTTGAGATGTAATTGACATATAACATGTTAGTTTCAGGAGCAATGATTCATAATGATTCAATATTTTTATATATTGCAAAATGATCACCACAGAAAGTCTAGTTAATATCTGTCACCTTACACAGTTATAATTTTTTTCTTGTGATGAGAACTTTTAAGATCTATACTTTTAGCAACTTTCAAATATATAATACAGTATTATTTACTAAAGTTTCTATGCTGTCCATTTCATCCCCATGACTTATTTTATATTGCAAGTTTGTACCTTTGACCACCTTCATGCATTTTGCAATCTCGCCCCCACCCCCAGTTCTGGCAACCACCTAGAGTCTTTTTTCATGTATATTAATTCATTAGTGAATTTTAAGTTATTTTCTATATTGACTGTTAAAATCAAGTTTTTGTTTTATTTTTAAAAAGCACAAAAAGGACTCTGCCAAGTGAAAACACACATATATAGAAAACAGGGACAAATGATTTTGATTTGGAAACCAAGCTTGCCTTGTAAAGGAGAAGCTTCCCTCATCTTCTGTAATGGAGTCTTGAGCTTTAGGAGTTTAGCACTGTCAATGTAGGACTAGATAAAAAAGAAAAAGAAAAGCACATGGCCCCTAAACTAAGTAAGAATAATCAGTACCTTTGAAGTGGCATAATTCCAAATTTAAAAATCCATTTAACCTTTATCAAACATATCCACACATATTATGCATATATACATATACACATTCATATGAATATTTTATATTTTTT
>PVJL010005651.1:0-104904 GCA_004026885.1 Lyroderma lyra | reverse complement strand
CCCAGGGTTCTGTTGGAAGCGGTTCCTCGTGTCCAGAAGTGGCCTTGCAGCTCTGACTTCCAATGGGTGGCTACTGCTCTGGGGTGCAGCGCTCCTCAAAGTGTGGACAGGGACCTCCCCTTCCAACTCCCCCCTTGCCCCAAGGCTGTCTCATCCTGGCCTGTGGCTCCATTAGCACCTGCCCACAGGCGACACGCACGTCCCCAGACCTCTTCTCTGAGCTGCAGCCAGCAGTTGACCGTGCACTGGACCTGTCACAGGAGGCTCAGGAGGCGCAAACCAAACCCATGACCTTCACCTTCACACGTCTGCCTATTAGTGAACGGCGGCCCCGTGCATCCAATTACACAAACCAAAACCTGGCCTGGCTCTCGGCTCTTCCTCCTCCGGAAGCCGGTTACTCCTGACGCCCACAAATCCCCCCTCCCCGTCCCGCCCTTGGCCCTCACACCCGCCGGGCTACGACGGCCGGACTCACGTTAGGCTGCCAAGTGGGTCTCCCCACAGCGCAGACCCCGTCGGTCCCTCGGGGGGAGGTCTAGAACTAGCTGGTTGGACAGTGGGACCAGAGCCGGACGGCCCGCCGGGGTGCCCAGCCCCCTTGCTGGCCGTGGGGCCCACGCGTGTTTCGTCCTGTGCACTCGGCGTTCTCGTCTCCGTGGGGGTGAGGCGAGTCCATGGCAGACAGCGCCCCCACAGCAGCCCTGGCACGTGCCAAGGCCGTCCAGTCCTTGCTGCGGTGGCACATTTGCTGTTATCTGTAAAGCGGGGTTGCAGTGAGCCACGGTGACTTCCTGTGGGCAGAATGCTGACACGCGTCGTGGCCGTGTGGCAAGCGGGTCACTGTCGGTGGTGGCCGTTGTCCCTCTGGCGCCCTTCTGGGCCGTGGGCGTCTTCTGTCCTGCACTGGGTGCGGCTCCTTTGGATCCTGGGGTTCTCCACGAGTCCGCCCGCTGCAGCTTGTCCCTCTACCCGGGCACTGGCCCTCCTCTGCCCCTAACTATTGTATTCCCAGGTCTTAGCTCAGCTGCTACCTCCTGGCCTCAGCGACCAGGCCATGTCCCCCAATGCTGGGGACTCCTTCCTAGGGAGTCCAGAGACCCCGCCCAGGGGGTGAGGGGCGTGGGGGCCTGGTACTCAGGCTCTCCCCCGCCAGGTGTGGGGGAAGCAGTCCTCTTGAGCACCCAGTGGGACACTGCCAGCCTCCCCCACAGTGTCCCTGGTGGCCTCTGGTGGTGACTCGCCCTCCCAGGGCCTCGAGTCCTGGAGAGAGGAGCCATCCAGTCCAAGGGGGACAGGGCCGTGCGTGCACCCAGCCGTGGGTGTTCTTAGGTAGCTCCCTTCCTTCCAGGTCATCCCTGCCCCCGGCCGCACAGCTGCCGAGGAGCCAACAGGTCACGAGGGTTAGCAGGAGCCAATTTCCTGTCCTCTGTTTTCTTTTAATTTGAGAAAAGGCAGACAGAACCTGGTCAGGTAATTGGCTCCCAGAGGCGGGAGCGCTGGAGGGATCGTCCGGCCACTCCCACGATCCGGCTGCAGGTCACGGAGGGTCACGCCGCTACGTACTTGGGAAGCCCGGCGATGTGCAGGTGGCCCTGGCCATGGACTGTTGTAGCCTGAGGTGTTACTGACCTGTGACCCAAGGATCCCCAGGGCTCTCTCCAGGACACTAGCAGGGAGTCTCAGGCCCTGGCCCTTCTGGTGGCAGCTCTTCTAAGCGGACACCCAAAGGCTTTGCTTTTCTTTCTTAAATACAGACCCCAAGCACTATGGTTTCTGAGCACCTGAGCCATTTTAAAGATGTTGGGGCAACAGACCCCCCCTCCCTCAAACATCGCCCGAAGGGAAGCCAGCACGCGGGTGAAGCAGCTCTCAGATCTGCCCCATCTCTTTTCGCTAAACGGGAGATTTCGCCTCCTCTTGGGGTAGAAGAAGGGTCCCCAGAGGATGCGCAATGGTGCCAGGTGACTGCAGCCCATGGCAGCTACTGTCATCCTGCCTCACTTGTTCCAAGCCCCACCGATGGCTGAAATGCCAATAGCACCATGCTGGGCCCAGGAGCAGGCTCTGATGCAGGTGGCCATGCACACATCTAGACCTTTCACCAATCCACAGGCCACATGTGTCCTCTGTTCACTCCGGAAAGGCTGGAAGAGACCTGCTTCTCCAGCACGCACTCTCGCGAGGTGCTCTTTCTTGCTGAGGAGCCCCCTGCACGCATGTGGACCGATGCCCCATGGTCTGGGCCCTCAGGGCGCCCACAGCCCAGTGCGAACAGGCTGGTGAGCCTCGTGGGCGGTGCCTCCCAGGGAGATCAGTGTTGATCAGGGGTCTGAAGGGCAGGGAGGAGCAGGTCAAGTAGACACTGGCAACGGGCAGAGGTACCGGCCCGGCAGGAGAGGTAGACGTGCCAGAGTGCCCTCGTGCTTTAGATCTGCTAGACCAGCGACTCCAGGTCTGGGGACTCCGGGCTGTCCCTGGAGACAGTCAGGTGGGCCTAGAGCTGTCTGTAGAGATCTTCTGTGATAAAGTGTGTCCGTGGCCACAGTGCCCAATCTCTTCTCTTCGCCTGAATTGCATCGTTCGTAGTGGAAGTGCTGCCGTCACCCTGAGGAGTGCTGGCGGGTAGTGAGGACGGTCACATCAATCTGTATTTGGTGGCCAGCGTTTTTCTACATGGGGTGAGATTTTTGGCAGCACCGGTGAGAGCGCTTACTCTCAAATCTCCAAGTATGCTAGGCTCAGATTATGAAGGCTCTGAAATGACCCCAGATGGTCCTGTGTGAGTCAACAAGGTAGAGATCTGGGGGGACTCTCGAGACTGAGTAGAAAGAGAATAGACGGGAGTGAAAATCCCAGCTACACATTTATGAGCAGTAGGCCTCCGGCAAGTTAATTACCCTTCCTGAGCCTCAGTTTCCTCCTCTGAAGATGAGGACAGAGGAACTCCAAGGAGTCCAGATCACATGTGTGGAGTGTGACCGTGTGCCTCCATCGCAGCTGGAGCTACTACTCCTACTCCTGTTCCTGTAAGTGTCAACAGTTGGGATTATCACTGAGACTTACTCCCTCCGTGTAGCTGAACTTGATCTGATTCTCTCTAGCTGAGGTCAGTCTGCCCCGAGAAACGGCAGCTTTCGGGAGGAGATCAGAGAAAGAGTGAAAGCTAAGTTATTTTTGTCATGAAACACTTGGCAATGAGAACAGGCTTGGGGTGGAGGGAGGGCAGTGCTTCAGCAGACAGGAACAGCTTGACTGCAGTTGGCAACTAGCGGGGGAGAGGGAGCCTGTGCGTGTGTGGGGGGGAGGCAGCACCCCAGTCAAGGGCACTCACGTGCAGAACGCAGGTTCGTATGAGTAAGGCTGGATACGGTCATCCCTGTAATGTGTGTTCGGATTCAAATTGAGTCTTTTATTACATTGTGAGGGTGCAGTCACGGGGCATTGTAGTCACCTGAGGGCAAAGACCTCTGGGGAAGCCTGGTCTGATGAGATAACTAACTAGTATGTAGAAAATGCTCTTGCAGCTGAATTAGGCTGTTCTAACCAGGGTCCTCCACTTCCTCCCTCATCCCCATCATAACTGACGTTTATACCTGTTGTGTCAGGCAGGATAGGCTAAGTCATGCCCTGGGAACAAATACACCCTGCAGTGCCAGTGGCTTAATATGATCCGAGTTTACTTCTCTCGCATTACAACCCGGGCAGAGTCAGATGCGTCTCAGAGGGGCTCTCCTCCAGGCAGTGACGCAGGGATCCAGATGCTTCCATTGTATGGCTCCACCATCCCAGAGTCTTCACAGTCCTGAGGACAGGGAGGACAGAGAAGGTGTTTTAGGAGCCAGGCCTGGACGTGGTGCCTGTCACTTTACCCTCATTTTAATGGCAATATCTAAGTGTAAGGGAGGCTGGGAAATGTAGTCTTGGCCAATCTCAGTGCAGGGGAGGCTGGGAAATGTAGTCTTTCTTTGCCCAGGAAAGGGAAAAGACATTGATGAACTTCTAGCCCGTCTCTACCAGGTGTATATTGTCTCACTTAATTTTCTAGCCCCCGCCCCCCAATAGACCTGGTCCCATTACTATCCCTATTTGCATATGAGGAACCTGAAGAACAGAGAGGCTACCTGACTTACTCTGGAAGTGGTAGAGCCAGGATTCAGGAGCAGGAAGGTGTGATTCTAAAGTCCATGCTCTTATAGGAACACCCAACACAGTTCAAGTGCACATGAAGAGCTTAAGATTCAGTGTTTTCCTGACAGGAAGGGGTTGCTTTTTGTTCCAAACCCCCAGAGCACTTTACTTCTGTTTTACTTGTCAGTTTATCTTCTCTGCTGGACTTCGAATTTCAGAACCAATGTCAGATGCGCATCTCTGCATTGTGCTTCATCTAATAGACACTTAATGATGCTGGTTGAACAGAGTAACTATGATGTGGATCATTAAGTCAATAGAGAGTGTGGGGTCATAGCATGGAAGGGAAGAGGAGGGAAAAGAGGTACCGAGACAACCCAGAGAGAGGGCAGCCCGCGAGGCGAGTCACGGGCTGAGAAGGAGGGGTTGGCTCGCCGTGTTCCATGCAACAGGGGCAGAAAGAGGCAGGAGACTGGGAGAGAGCAGTACCTGGAGGTTACTGGTGTCCTGCAGAGGCACAGCAAGGGACAGGCAGAAGCCGGGATGCCAAGGGCTGAGGAGAGAATGGTGGGAGGCCATTAGTACAGTCTGCTCTCATAATGGGAGAGGTGGGAAGCCAGTCCCAGAGGACAAAGCAAGGCAAGAGGTTAAGGTCATTGGTGAAGGGTTGACCCTGGAGGGGAAGGAACATCCTTTCCTCTGAGACAGGTGACAAAGAAGACTCTGGGCCCATTTCTTCATCTATAAAGTGAGCATGTCCCTCCCTGGACCTCTGGCCTTCGTGGCTGTCGTGGATGTATTGGGTTAGATAGTATCCCCCCAAGACTTCTGTTCACTCAGAACCCGGAGTTTGAGCTTATTTGGAAATAGGGACTTTGCAGATGTAATTAATCAGGTTGAGACGAGGTCACACTAGATTAGGGTGACCCTCATCCAGGGGCTGCTGTCCTCATAAGAAGTGAGGGATTTGGACGTGGACACGGACATATGAGGAGAACGCCACGTGAAGACAGAGGCAGAGCCTGGAGTGACGCATCTGTGGGCTGAGGGACACCGAGGACGGCCGGAGCCCCCAGAGGGGGACAGGCAGGAAGGACCCTCCTCTGGAGCCTTCAGAGGCAGTGCTGCACTACCCACACCTTGACTTTGGACTTCCGGCCTCCTGGACTGTGGCAGAAGACATTCCTGTTGTTTCAAGCCCCCCAGTTGGCAGTAACATGTACGGTAGCCCCCGGAAGCTAACGAGGGGAACACACAAGGTGGATCTGAAAGTAGCGGGACGTCTATAGCTGCCATGAAATGTGTGGCATTTGCATCTAAGTCATTGTCACAGGGCAAGCTCCGCGATGTCCCTTCCCCAGTCACGGCCAGGCGTGAGGGGCTCGGGGTTGCCACCTGTAATGTGTTTTGCTGGCTGGGAGGTTCCTCCTGCACCGTGCGCAGTGTCTCTGGATGGAGGTGATGCTAAAACTCTGGTGTCTCCCTCACTGGTGGCCCACAGGCTCAGCAGAAGCAGTTTTAGGCGAGAGAGCCCTAGGTGGGGTGCACGTCACCTGCCTTCCCTCCTGGGGGACCTGGGGGACGTGGGATGTTTGCGGGGATGCTCGCTGGTGGGCAGACCCTGGCCTGTGGGGCAGCCTGACCCAGCTCCGCCACGGAGCAGTTACGCCCGGCCGTGGGCCTCTCTGACCCTCAGTCTCCTCGTCTGCAACGGGGTTAACGGTGAGAGAAGGTGTGTGCCGAGCGCCTGTCCCGCGGGGCTGGCCGCTCCCGAGCCTGCACCCTCCTCACCGCTCTTCGCACACGGTCTGCTGGTTTTCCAGGCCCAAGCGCGTCCCTGGCGATGGCGGCGGCTGCCGGAGAGGGGCTTGCGGCGGTGCCTTCAGCTCCAGCCCGCACTGGGCTTTACGCCTCACTCCTCTAGGCTGGTGGACGTGGAAGAGCAGAGAACTGAGCCCCGGAACGGGTGGCCGGTGGGGACAGGGCAGCCAGCCTCGTGCCCTTCCGGCAGCAGCGTTGCCATTGGGTGTTCTTGCTTGTCAGCCAGGTTGGGCTTTTCGGTTGAAACTCTGGAGGCACCATCCTCTTTCTAGCAACTGTTTGGGCACAGGAAGTGGTACAGGGAAGAGCAGCAGATGTGCCCCCCAGCCCCCCACGTGTGGCCAGCCTCTGTGGACACCGGAAGCGTGGGGGAAGGCCGTCCCAGGGCACCCCGCCTGCCTCCGAGCTGGCCGCGTCGCGGGGACCGTGGACGGCAGAACACACTCTGACGTTTATGTTGGATATTGGAGTTTGCAGGAATTTGAAATTAAATATACTTTCCACCTACACTACGAGAAATCCATTTATAGAAACCAAATCAAATTGGAGATCTAAGGACTGGTGGCCAGAAATGAAATATTTTAAAAATAAAGTGCATGGAGATTGGATTGCTGAGGCAGCCGCTTGTTCGGAGGCTCCTGGGGTGTAAGCTCCGGGCCAGGTTGGCCAGAGGCGTCTCTGGGGACTGTTCAGAAGGACATCTATGCTCAGGCAGGGGGACCGAGTTCTCCGAAGGGGACGTGCGTAGTGGCGCCGGGACTCTGTGTGCCGGGAGCCCCTCCGGCTCCGGCGAGCGTGCGCGTCGCAGGGACTGCTTAAACACTCCGGAGAGGCCGGGGTGGCACTGAACCCCGCGAGCTCACATCGTGTCTTCTGAAAGGTGGTCCGTCCTGGTCCTGCTCCTCCCGTCGGCCTGTCAGCCCTGAGGCCGAACCCCCAGTCCGCAGCAGGGGAAGCTCAGACAGCGCTGGCTTGAATCTCCGCTCCGATCCCCGACTGAATTCCTTCGGGAGAAAGCTCTTTGCAGCCCTTGAGCAAGCACCTGGGGCTACTGCTTCGTCCCCCGACCCCACCCCCAATCGGGGGGCCCTGCCACCTGTCCTTTAGTGTGCTCTGGTGGGCCCCCGAGAAAACGCGGCCTCTTTGAGCAAGTTGGCATCACTGCCTCGTGGTCCCGGCGCCCGTCGAGAGGGCTCCGCATCTGAAGCCCCGTGTTCTCTGCGGCTCGGTTTCCCCCACCGGCACTCGCCCAGCCCAGCCCCCAGCCCCTCCCCCAACAGACAGGCCCCAGGAGCGAGCACCCGCAAGGCCAGTCCTCCCCCGCCTGTTCGCCTGGGAATCCTGGGGAAGACCCACCCTCAGAACTGCAGGCCCTCGCCGTGGGGTCCGGCTCATTCCCATGGTAACCCTGCTGCTGCCCACTGAGTCCCTGCCAGGGGCGTGGCTGCAGAGCTGTGGGAGCACAGCTCGTCCCAGGACCAGAGACCCCCGGCCCTCCAAGCTGCCGCCCGAGGCCCGCTGCAGCGGGGACGACACGTGCTGGCAGGGCGCTGGCCTGCGGGAGGCCTTCCCTGCACACCTGGGTGGGCGTCCGCTGGCTCTCGGGGCACTCAGCCCGGTTGGCCATCTGTCCACCAAGACGGAAGAGTCCCCGTGAGCCGGTGTGTGACACGCACAGTGCTGTGGGGTGAAGGCCCAGACTGTGCTGGGGTCCAGCTGCGTGCTGGCCTGTTAGCTTTGGCTCCGGCCTTCTCTCCAGCACCGGGAGATGTTATTCCTCACCAGGCCCTCCAGAACCTCGCCACACTGGAAGAAGCCTTGTCTTGGGCCACACGTAAAACACACTCACACCAGCGACAGCAGATGAGCAAAAAAAGGGTCCCTGCATCATGGTCGTCATGTCGTAAGAGGGGTGACGGATTTGTGTTGGGCCACGCTCAGCACTGTCCTGGGCTGCACACAGGCCAGACAAGCTGGCTCTAGGGGACGAGTATGAGGGAGAGAGGACGGCCGAGGACTGAGGCGCGGTGGCAGTTCGGAGGAAAAGGGAGAGCCAGCAAAGGAAATGCAGTCCGAGGGGCCCAGGAGGCAGAAGCCAAACCAGGAAGGAAGACAGACTTTCAGGGAAGGAAGGAGGAGTGGTTAGCGGGGCCAGCTGCCCGCTGAGAGTGTGATGGGGAGGACGTGGGGGCTTGGGTGGGAAACGAAAGCTGCAAACCGGTGTGTCCAGAGGGCTACTGATTCTCTAGAAATAACTCCCCCTTCCTGTTAGAAAATCTGTGATTCTGACCTCTGCAGACCAGTTTCAGTCCATGAACATGGTATGTCCTAGACATCACGGAGTCTGTGTGGCAGGGCATCTGGCGTACGCGGTTTCCCATAAGGCGTGTTGCGTTTTGTCCTGATGGGTCATCACATGACTGGCAGGGCCTGTTGGCGGGGTCGGGCTGCGTTGTAACGGTCGTTAGGGTTGCTCTGTTTTGGATTTACCCTTAGTTACAGGCTCTGGCCCCTACTTAAGGTCGTGGTCCTCACTCTTTCTACCTGGATTTTATTGTGTCTTAAGTGAAGTGCTACGGGTACTCCATGAGGGCCCTCCCATTGGGCCAGGCCAGAACCCAGAGGCCTCCCAGCCCTGTACAGCCTCCAGTGTCTTCATTTGACTTTTGGGGCCTCCCTTTGCATGTCTGCAAGTTCTAGGTGTTCTCTGATTTTTCCTTCCGATCAGGGCGGCTTGGGCCCCATCTCCCTGTGTGATGGTCCAGCAAGTGGGACAGACAAAGGGCTTACTTTGGTGTTTTGTTCTTCCAGGATCATGGTCCTGGACTGTCCATTGTCCAGTGGCCTAAAAGGGCAGCCTTGGGTGTCTGTGTCCAGTTCTGTGGTTGTTTCCGGTGGGAGAGCAGGTCCAGGACCAGCCACTTCACTGTAGCTAGAAGCCGAGTTGCTCTGACTCCTTCTCATTTCCTGCGTCAGGTCATCCCCCTTCCTGGTGACAGTTCTGGATGTGTCTGTGGTGTGATACAAAGCAGTCCTCTCAGTTGAAATAAAGTCATGTCAGAGGATTTGTAATCTGAAATGAACAGACCATTGTAAAGCCTCTGCAGTTGCACTTGTAGGCTGGAGTCTGCAGGGAACTCCCAGGGAAGGGTCCTCAGGGAGGGCTCCGTGGGGCATCCTGGGACAGAGAGCCACAGGGCTGAGTCCAGGGATTGGGGGGACAGGGTCAGGGCCAGCACCGGGGAAACAAGAGGGGTCCTGGGTCCAGCAGTGGGGCCTGGATTCCTCTTCCGCCTTTCCCAGAGAGGCATGGTCGCCCCCGGGCTCTCATGTACAGGACAGCGCCCCTCTTTCTTATACTGAAGATTCTTTTCTGCTCTAGAAAAATCCACTCACAGGTTCTGCCCAGGCCCCTGGGGTCCCCAGGAATGTATTTTCTGCTCAGAGAGTCAGTGATAGTCTTTCCTCTGACTGTGAAATAAAGTGGGGACCCTTAGCTCTGTGCTTGCTCCTGGGGGCCCTGTGCTCGCTCCTGGGAGTTGATCACACAGACACCCCCCATCCCCCACCCCCATCTCCAGGCTCGGAGTTCCGGTCACTTCCTGCAGGGGAAATTCTAGAGTTTTGTGCTCAAATGGCCCCGGGTCACCAAAGCCTATTGTGTATTTCCCGTCCACCTGGGGAGCACTTATATATTTATGGATACATTCTGTAGTAGATACTCACTAAATTATTTATCCAGCTGATTTTTAACAAGCACCCACGATGTCCCAGGCATTGTGCTGGGTTCCAGAGCCCGCAGGTCCCTGACCCGGGGCCTCAGAAATGCACTCAGGAGCCATTTCAGACATGGGCGAGCCCGGTCTGATGCACTAAGTGGGGGGTCACCAGACGTTTACGACAGACCACCCCTGGGCAGTCGGTGTCAGCCTCCTTCCCCTGCTCCTCTACTGCCAGCCAGGCTCAGGGCTTCTGGATGCTTCTACAGCAGTGCACTAAGGAGGTCACTTGCTTCAGTGAAGGGGCTGATGTGATAGAGCCAGGTGTTCTGAGTCTGCAGCTCACCTCTGCACTGACTTGCTGTGTGACCTGAAGCAAGTACCTTCCCCTCTCTGGGCCTCATCCCTCATCTTTGAAAATACCTGAAAATTCTGATTCAGAATACGAGCTGGAGGTGCAGAGATCTCAGTTCCTGGCCCAGCCCACTCTGGGTGTTCGTGGTTGGCCCCCAAGAAGACCACTTGGAAAACTCTTCTTCGCGGTGAAACAGTATCAGAAACGCCTTGATCTCTTCATACGAAAGGCACTTGGTACACCTTTCTACATAATAGAAATAGTATTAAAATCCGCTTAGCCTCCAAGCAAGGGCTTCGGTTTTGGCTCTGCGACAGCATCATCAGCCATCACGCCCCTTGTGACCGTCCTGTATGCGACTCGGGACGGACTAAGGCAGGGGCAGGGGGCTGGGCTGTTGGGCCCACCCTTGGGCAGTCCCCTGCTTGCTGATGGTCTGGGCGCTTGCCTCCTGCTGCTGCGTGACTTGGGTGCAGAGCACTCCCAAGCTGGCCCAGAGCCAGCAGGTCCCCGCAGTCAGAAGCTGGCCACGGCCACCGTGTCTCGGCGTCGTGTCTTGGCGTCATGTCTCGGCGTCCTGTTGCTTTACGTAAAGCCCTCCATGCCCCGCTGCCCGGTCACCTTCGGGCACCACCACCCAGTTCCTCACCTGCGCACACAGCCTGGGTGAGGGCGCTTTGGGCAAAGGGCCTGGAGGGATCCCCCCACCCCCACCTGGGGCAGGCTCTCCCGCCCCTCTTCCGCTGTTTTGTTTTGCTTTGGGGCGCAGGTTTACTTCCGACCCCCAGTTTCCGGGCATCCGACGGCGGTACCGTCTGGGGCCTGTCCAACAGCACACGACACGGGTGGTGACGGCACGGTGAGGCCCGCCGTCCAGGGCCCGTGCGGCGCGAGGTGGGGGTCCTGCAGCGGAAACGCCCCGGGGTTCACGGCAAGCCTGACGTGCCTCTGCCCCCCACCCGCACCTCCCGGTGAGGGAGGACGCTGCTTGCTGCGTGTGAGTTCTAGAATCGAGCGGCCACCGCGTCCTTTAGTTGGGGACCGGGTTCTTGTACGGAAAGCGTCCTTCGTGTTGGAGCGACAGACGAAACGTGCGACGCGTCGGACGCCTTTGTGGGGTGGTAGACGGGCTCGGTCCTGCAGCCCCCCACCTCCCGCGGGCCCTCCCGCAGAGACTCCCACTTTTTCTCCTCTGCCCGCCCCGCCCCCGCCGTCAGCTCCGCAGCACCGCGCGGCAGCGCGTCCCCGCCCACACCAGCGCGCTTCAGCGCAGGAGTCGTTCAGCGCGTCGCACAGAAACTGAACCGGGAAACGGAAAGCCCGAACGTCATCGGCGCGCAACACGGGCAGTGACTTCGAGCCTGAGGTCGGGCGGCGACATCTTCAAAGTCTCCTGCTGTAAAGTGACTCGCAGCAGCGTTATTTGAATAGTCTGTGTTGCACTCAGTAAATATTAATTCCATTACGCCATAAGCTTTGATTCACCGTGCCGGCCGGCCACAAAGCTCCCCGACCGGAATCCGGCTCCTGAGCCGCGTCCTGGCTGCGAGCGGTGGTGCCCGGTGCCATTGCCGGTCGGTGTCCGGGGCGCCTTCTGAGTCGCAGCCCGAGCATCTGCGGGAGGTCTTCCATGCCCGTTACCCAGGAGCCCAGAAATACGAGGACACGTAACAGGGAAGTCCCAGCGGGCAGGGGCCAAAACAGGGTCACCGTCACCAGGCCGTAGCTCACGTGAGGCGTCCTTGGCGTATCACGGTCTGCCTTTCGGGACCCCCGGATCGCTCGTCAGAAGGGCCTCGCAGGTGCCCAACTCCGCGTTACTGCAAGCAGCGCGAGCTCCCAGCATTCTTCCCCGACGTGCGAGCTGCTTTCGACGTGTTCGGGGCAATGGTCCGAAAACATGGGTCTGCTTTCATCGTGCTGCTGAGTGAATAGATCAGACTGTTCATCCTCTGTGTTTGGGGAGGACAGAGGGGTCTCACGGGTCCCCAGCCCTGTTGGTGACTGACTGCAGAGAGTTCGCCAGATGGGACCTGGGGACAGTGGCTCTGAGCTGGTGCGGGCAGCAGTCTGCGTGCTGCCTGACCCTCGGGTGACCTGAGCGGAGCTGGGCAGCACTTCATCTGTGAGGACATGTAATGGCACCTGCCTGGAAGTCCCCTCCCCCGCAGTACGGACAAGGGCAGAAAGAACCAGAGCTCCCCTGTCTGTCCTCTGTGGAGAGCTGGGCAGGGACAACGGGGGTGGGATGGGGGAAGGGGTGCTGCTGGGGTGTCTGCCGCCGAGCTGCCATTCCCCCTCGTCTGTTCTCAGGGGCACCTGCCCGGAGGCTTCCGTGCTGTTCTGGGCTTTCCTGGCCCCTGGGCCGGTCCCGGGGCCCCGTGTCATCCAGTGCAGGGGATTGATGAGTTGGGGAGCCCGTGCTGAGGCTTTGGGGTAAACGTCCAGGCCCGTCTCTGGCTCATCTGCAGCCACTGGTGACTAATAACTCACTAGGACGCGGGGCCTGGGAAGGCAGCTATTTCCGGACTCACTTGCGGAAAGGCAGGGAGTGCCTCCTTCCAAGATAAAAGGACGCGTTTGTCGGTGTAGCAGTAGCTCCGGCAGCTTTCTCGGGGCGCGGTGGGGGCCGCTCCCGTAGTCATTGCACCACCTGGCTCGTGGGGAGACGCCCCCGCCCCCCGCAGCTGCGCGCCGGCTCCTTTGTGGAGCAGCTCTCCTCTCACAGACCGCAGAGGGGACCGAGTGCCTTCGTGAGACTAGGAGCGTTTGGTCACGAAGCCCCTAACCCACTGCCCCCGCTTTTCGTCACCTGTTTTATGCATGTCGCATTCTGTGCCAGGCCGGACTCCTGTGACATGAAAATACTAAATGTGGTGACTGTCGTTAGCCAGCCACCCGCCGTGCCTGTAGAAATTCTTACAGGCCGCTAAATCGTAAGTGTGCCGGCTGAGAGGGGTGAAGCACGCACCTCTGGTCTCGGCGGTGCTGAGACTTGGGATTCCGCGTGCCCGTGCGATAGACTGGGGGGCGTTGGGGACTTCGTCTCCTTCCTCGTTAGAGCTCACGTGGGCTCCCCGCTCCCGGAGTCCCTCATGAGGGTCTTTCCTCTCGCGGGGAGCCCTCGCGGGGAGCACCTCTTTTGTGCTGGGCTTCCCTGCCACGTCCCATTCCTTCGTTGCTCATTTGGATTCGAGAAACAGGTTCGATGGCATCTGCCGTGTTTCAGAATGTGCCAGGCTGGAATCCACACGTACTGCGTCTCCGGAAACATGAATCGTCTGTTGGGGGAGATGGACAAATGACCAAATAATGGCAGTGCAGGGCGATGAGGCCCAGGGGGAAGGGCACTGGACATGGGGCTAGGATGATTTCTGAACAAACTCTGTGTCTCACTTTTCTCAGCTGTGAGTGGGGCAAACCCTGCCTCCCTCTGGGCACGATCGGTGACATCAGAGGTGTTCCTGCATGTGAAGGCATTTATTTAGAGGGTGCCTGGCACACATTAAGCATGCAGGAAATGTTAACTATTACGGCACTCTTAGTACTTGCTTTCTTGCTGTCTGATGCCCGGACTTCGTGGCCGAGGGCACTTCCTTCCTGGTTGAGAAAACGGGATTTCATCGGCATTGCCAGCTTTGAATGAAAGAGACATTGTATTTTCTCCAACATGGAGGTATTTTCATTGTCTTTGTTTTGATATCAAAGGCAATCTGTTGTAAAAATGCAGACAGTGTAAAAGTGCATAGAAAGTTAAAGTCCCCCCTAAATCCAGTGCACACACACACACACACACACACACATTTTCACAAAAAAGTGTAATTTTTAACCAGCCCTATACTGTGAACTTTCTCTAATTGACACAAATAAATCCACTTGACAACCACATGGGAGGCATTGTAGGGACCTACCTATTATTGAACAGTTATTTTGTTTCTGTATTTTCATCCATATTTTCAAATATGTTTTTGTGTACTTGTCAGATTATTTTCTTAGAATGAATTTCTGGAAGTGATAGTGTGGGTTAAAGGACTTTCATATTTTTTTAATTTTGCATTTTTAAGCTATACATTATGCAAATTCTGAGGGAATGATACATGATAAAGAATTCAATAGTTCATAGAAGACACACAGTGAACAGTAAGTCCCCCTCACATTTTGCCCTGCCATTAGCTGTCTGCTCCGTCCACCCTGTGATCATTTTCTCATTGATCCTTCCACGGACGGACACTTTTTATTTTCTTTCCCACAAATGTAGCATTTGCCACACAACGCAGTGCACCTTGTTTTTCCAATTTAACGCTAAAACTTGCCAATTGCTTCCTAGTAGTAAATAGAGATGCCTCGTCTTAGCGAGAGCTTTTACTGAGCAGCTACTATGTGTCCAGTGTTGTTCTAGGTACCAAAGATGGAGTAGACATGGTGGGCACACATTTTAGAGAGGGGGAGATGGACAGTAAATAATGAAAATATGTGCACTGTAGTGTGTCCCATGGTGGTGGGCACCACTAAGAAAAACAAAGCAGCGGAAAGGCCCAGGAAGTGGGGGCCATTGCAAACTCGGAGGTCAGGGTGACCCCATTGGGAAGGTGACATGAGAGGAGCCCCTTGGAAATCCCAGGGGGAAGCTTTCCCACTACGACAGCAAGTAGAAGGCCTGGAGTTGGGAGCTGGTATTCAACAGAATGAATGCCCCATGATTAATTTAATCAGCACGCTGTTGATGGATAAATGCTGAATTAAATTACATTCTATCCAACATTAGATGAAAGGGTCTGTTTTCTCCCATCCTTACCAAAACATTGTTATCATAGTGTTTTATTTGTGTGGTTCTGACACATACAAGTGGTTATCTTATAGTTTTACTTTGCATTTATCTTATTAAGACAAATGAGCGTGTTTTCTTTTTCTATGAATTCACATGTTTGTAAAATTTTCTATTAGATTGTCGTTTTCGTATGGGTTAGGAGAAGCTCTTTATAGATTACAGAAAATAGCCCTTTTTCTATAATATGTATCATAAATAATTTCTAAGTTTTTTATTTGATTAAAACATCTTTTTCCTACCTGTTCAAAAAAATTTAGGTAGTCTGATTTATCAGTCTTTTCTTTTATGACTTCCAATGTGTGTGGTATAGTGAAAAAAAAGACTTTTCTTACTCCAAAATTGCAAACAAACAAACAAAAAATCCAAAAACATATTCTTGTACTTTAATGGTTTAATTTTGTTCTTAATTTAAATCTTTGATTGATTGGGAATTTATTATAGTAGAAAGGGTAGGATCATTATACAGTTTTTTTCCCACTTAGCTACTCAAGGGTTTCCAAACTGTTTATTGAATTGATCCACCGTTTTATCTGTCGATGGGCATGTGCCTTCTCGATCATACACTCAATTCCCAGTGGTGTTTGGATCTATTTTTAGGTTGTCTACAGTCTTTCAACAATTTATGTGTTTGCTTATGCTCTCAGGCCATACTCTTGTAGTGACCGTATTAATAGTTACAGAATACATTTTCATTCTCATGGAGCAAGTCCACCTTTATTATTTCTCTTTTCCAGAATGTTCTTTGCTACTCTTGCCTGTTTATTTTTCTGATGAAGTTTAGAATGAGCATCCAGACCTAAGAGCAAATGCTGGGTGGTATTTTTACTGGAGTCACACCCTTACCCAACTCTGAAACCCTGCAAGCCCCAACCTATTTTCCATCACCAAAATTGTGTCTTTTTCACGTCTTATAAATGAAATAATAAAGTATGAACCTCTGGAGACTGGCTTCTTTCATTCAGCTTAATGCCTTCGTGGTTTATCAAGTTATTTAGAAGTTTTCTTTTTTAATTCCCAAGGACAGTTGACCCTTGAACATCATGGTTTGAACTACCCAGACCCACTTATATGTGGACTTTTCCTCCAGCATGCAAGTGGACTCATGTAGTTCAGACCTGTCTTGTTCAAGAGTCAGGTGTACTTGCAGATGTTGCTGTTATTTTTATATTGATTTCCAGTTTAAATCCATCATCATCAGGAATCATACTTTGAATTACATCAATTCTTTCTCATTTTAAGTTTTGTTTTATAGCCCAAGATACTGTCTTTCTTGGTGAATATTCCATATATACTTAAAAAAAGGAGGTGTATTTGGCTATTGTTGGGTGAAATGTTCTCTCATTATCAATTAGATTCAGTTGATTGATGGCCTTTTTAGTTTTTGTTAATGTTCGTGGAGATTTTCTGTCTACTCATTCTGTTTATTCCTGAGAGAGAAGTATTAAAGTCTGCAACTGGAATTGTGGGTTTGTCTATGTTTCCCTTCAGTACTTTCAGGGTTGCTTTATATAATTAGCAACAAGCTCTGTTGTCAGGTGCATGCACATTTGAGATTGTTATGTCTTCTTGGTGATTTGATCTTTTATCATTATGCAGTGTTTCCCTTTATCCCTGGTAATTTTCTTTGCTCTGAAGTCTACTTTGTCAGATATTAATATAGCCACTCAAACTTTCTGTTGCTTAATGTTTTCATAATATATCATTTTCTGTCCTTTTACTTTTAACCTGCCCATTCATTATTTGAAGAGTTTTTGTTTGTTTGTTTGTTTGCTTGTTTGTTTGTTATAAATGGTATATAGTTGGGTCATATTTTTATTATCAATTCTGACAATCTCTGTCTTTTAATTGGTATATTTAAGCAACTTACATTTAATGTAATTATTGATGTTTTATTATTTGTTTTCTCTCTTTTTGTGTTATTTGAACTTTTTCTAGTATTCTGTTCTGTCAATTGTGGTTTGTTTGTTTGTTTACTATATCTCTCTTTTTTTTACTTATTGGGGTGATACTGGTTAGCAATATTTACATAGGTTCCAGGTGTACAATTCTACAGTGCATCATCTACTTTCTATGTTATATGTTCACCACCCAGTGTGAGTTCTCTTTCCATCACCATACTACTATATCTCTGTGTAGTTTTTTTAATGGTTACTCTATGGGTTACAATATACATTTTTAGCTTTCTAAAATCTACTTAGAATATTTTAGCATTTCAAGTGGACTATAGAAACCCTACCACCATATAGGTCCCTTTTCTTCCTGTCCCTACTTTATATTTTATTTGTTTTTTATGACATCTGCATACATTGAAAAGCCCACTAGAGAATTTTACAATTTTTGTTTTCTAGTACTGAAAGCATTTGAAAGAACTCAAGAGGAAATTATTCTATGTACCCAGATGATTACTGTTACTGTTCTTCCTTTATTACTGATATTCAAAATTTCTGTCTGATATATAATTCCCTTTTATCTGATGTACTTCTTTTTAGCAGTTTTAAAAAACAGGTCTGCTGGCAACTGATTCTCTTAGTTTTCCTTTATCTGATACTGTCTTCATTTCTCCTTTATTCCTGAGGGATATTTTTGCTAGACGTAGACTCTTGGGTTGATGGTTCTTTCTTTCATCACCTACAATACGTTATTTCACTTCTTTCTGGTCTCCACAATTTCTGATGAGAAATCTGCAGTCATTGAAATTGGTTCCTCATAAGAGGGCTTGGCAATTTTTTTTTCTTCTGTGAAGGGCTAGATAATAAATATTTTTGGTTTTTCAGGTCATATGATTTGTGTCACAACACTTTACTCTGCTATTGTGTCACTAAAGCAGTTATAGGCAATATAGAGAGGGGCAGGGTTATGGATATGTGCCAATAAAACTTGATTTACCAAAATGGCCAGTGAACCCAGATTTGTTCCTCAGAACATAGTTTGCTGCCCTTGTGCTATAAGTAATACATCATTTTTCTCTGACTGCTTTCAATATTTTTTAAATTTATCTTTAATTTTTAGCAATTTGATTATGATGTGTCTGATTATTGGTTTCTCAGATTTATCCTATTTGTAGCTCATTCAGATTTTTGAGCCTACAGGTTTATGTCTTTTGCCAAACTTGGGAAGTTTTCAACCATTATTACTCAGAAAAGATTTTTTATTCACCACAATCTTTCTTATCTCCTTCATAGATTCCAATGACATACAAGGTATACTTTTTAGTATTGTCTTATGGTTCCCTGAGGCTCTGTGTTTTTTTTTTCCAGTCTTGTTCCTCTCTGTCATTCAGATTAAATAATTTCAGTTGCTCAATCTTCAAGCTCACTTGTTTTTATCTGTAATCTCCATTTTGCTACTTTAGCCACCTAGTGAGCTTTCTGTGTGGGTTATGATACTTTCAGTTTAAAATTTTCTATTTTGTTCATCTTTATATTCTCTATTTAACTTCTAACTTTCTATATTTCTACTTTCTAAAGAGTGTTTACCCTTACATCTTGGAATATTTTTAAAACTGCTTTTAAGTCTTGGTCAGGTTATTCCACCATCTACACATCTTTTCTTATGTAAGTTAAGATTTTTCTAGTTCTTATTATACCAGTCAATTTTGGATTGTATTTTGTACATTTTGGATATTATGTTATGAGACTCTGAATCTTGTGAAAATCCTAAGGGGTGGGGGAAGGGATGTTGGATATTTTTGCTGTAGCAGGCAATTAAACCAATTGGATTCTGGCTGCAAGTTTCAAACCTTTGTGGATTATAATTTCAATGTTAGTTTTGGCTTCAAAGACAATGTTTCCTACTAGGAGCTTTCCTATGTGTGCACTGCCTAGTCGCCAGTGTGGGGCAGTCTACCTTGGGGTTCAGTCCTCAAGGCGTTCAGCTATTTAGGATGAGATTCACATGTATGCACATCAAGGGTGAACCTGGTTGCTCATGAACAACTTGACGGAACTGACCTTCTCCACCATCTCCCTGGACTTCTCCTTTTCAGTTCCCTGGCCAGAAATCTGGGCTTGACTCACTTTGCTCTGTCATAGAGGTCTGATGAGGGCCCACACCCATATCAAAGGCCACAGCAGTAGGTTGGAGAGAGATGAAAAGTAACAGGGGTTGGCTTCAACCTTTTGGGACCACAGATCTTCCTCTTGGTGATAAACATTTTTCCCCCTTCATGGTTTTAAGCATCTGTGGGCCTTGCCTTTGCTGCTACCACTACCATAGGATTGCCTGGGGGCTGGGGTACCAGGTAACAGAAAAAAGAAAAATGTGGAAGATTTTCTGTACTTGCTCTGAGCATTAAGACCCCTTTCCCTGCCTCTTTAACTACAGATAGAGAGTTCTCCCTGGGACTTTTTTTCCACAGCCTGGTGCCCCATATTTAGTTTCAGGTTGCCTGGAGTCCAAGGTCAGGGACGAAGGAAAAGTGAGTAGTTCATGGCTGTTTCATTAGCATCTCTAATTCTGGTCTTCTTCCCCAGCCGGCCTGCTACAATTTCCTTTTCAGAGTCCTCACAGTGGTGCTCAGCATCTGTTGAGATTTGATAGCTTCATTTGGTGTGCTCATTTCATCTTGCCCAGAACTGGAACTACAGGAGTCCCCCTCCACCCATTCCATGGTTTTGCTTTCTGTGGTTTCACTTACCCGAGGTCAACTGTGGTCCAAAATATTAAATGGAAAATTCCAGAAATAAACAATTCATAGGTTTTTAATGCTCACTGTTCTGAAAAACATGATAAAAATCTTGCATTGTCCTGCTCTGTTCTTCCTTGGACAGGAATCATCCCTTTGTCCAGTGTATTCATGCTGTACATGCTACCTGCCTGCTAGTCACATAGTAGCCATCTCGATTATCAGATTGACTGTCATAGTGTCATGGTGCTTGTATTCAATTAACCTTTATTTTACTTAATAATGGCCCAAAGCCCAGAGTAGTGATGCAGGCAATTTGGATATGACAGCGAGAACTATTACTATAAAATGCTTCTTTTAAGAAAAAAGGTGAGTATGGTACAACAAGTTTTTTTTTTTTTACAAAGACCATGTTCACATAATTTTTGCAGTATATTGTTATAATTGTTTCATTTTGTATTAATTGTTGTTGATAATCTCTTACTGTGCCTAATTTATAAATTAAACTTTATCATACTTGAAGGTATGTATGTGTAGGAAAAAACAGTATATGTAGGGTTTTAGGCATCCACAGGGGGTCTTGGAATGTAGCTCTTGTGGGTAAGAGGGGATTACTGCATTTCCATTTACTTTGGCTCATTTTACCCATTTTTACCAATGTTATCATTGCTGACCTTACTGCCTTTTTAGCCAGTTTTTCTCTCCTTTGGACTGCTTCGAGGATGGCCTCCTGTCTCTGATGGCTTTACTTTGTTTTTCTACGTCTTTCCTGAGCTCTACCAACTCATGTTTTATTTCCCATCGATGCTATGCTGTATCTTTCCTGAGTGTTTGTATCATTGTTTGAGTCTTTTTTTAAAGAGGCATTTGTTTTATTAATGTTTTTGTTTGTAGTAATGTTTGTCAGCAATTTTTAGTGGCTCCATGACATTTTTTTCTGGCGAGTTTTATATTTTTTTCTGTATTTTATAGTCAGTTGATTTTTGGTTCATTTCCAATTATTTCTGGTCTTTCAGTGAGTGGAATTCCCCCCTCCCCAATCTGTTTTATAAAGGAATTTTCTAAAGGGCAGTGTTTCTGTCTAGCAAGGATTTTTCTGAATCACAGTCAAGGTCCTCATCACAGAGAGTTGTGGCTGTGTCCAGGAGCCTTTACTTCTTCCCAACCAACAAATGTCAGCAGCCACAGGGATGCAACAAATCCAGTCTCTTTTCTCTCTACTCTCTTCTCTGGTTCTCTGGGCCAGTCTATGAATCCTGTTTTCATTGTTTCAAACAAGGTATGTTGGTTTGAGCTTCAGGGCATATGCTCTCATTGTGATGAACTATACTCCATGGGTTTTAGGCATTTAGACCTGTATTGCATTGGGCAGCCCTTCTTCAGACACAAGAGAGTAGAGATATTTTTCTAGATATCAAGCCTAGAGTTTGCATTTCTCTGTTTTCCTTAGTGTTTGAGAGTGATTTCCTAGAAGAGAAGGGGGTGACATCATACTTACTCTACCATATGGCAACCAGAGTTTAGGGAGGCTTATTTAAAATTTTGATACATATTGTCAAATTGCCCTCAGGAATCTTAGATGTCCTTGAATTTTTCTTTATAAGTTTAAACTGGCGTATTAGGACAGAGATATGTGGGGTGATGGTATATGTGAAAAAGCAGAAAGGCAGGCTGGGAAGATGAGCTACTTAGCTATAGACATCATCATCCTCAGGTAGACAGGAAGCAGGGCAGAGGGACAGACGAGTGCAAGGAAAGCTGTCACGCAAAACAGGGCTACTTAATGAAAGGATTCTATGTTCACAAGGCATTTGTGTGCCAGGAATCCAAATTCTTACTCAAGGCAGGCTGGATGACCAATCCCAATATTCCCACGGAGTGATTATTTGTAAGATGGGGACTTCGTTCCCTCTGGAGGGACCCATTCCCAGGGCTGGACAGCTCGGTGACTGGCAAGCTCTCACACAGACCTGAAGTTGGCCTTCTGGTTGCACATACCCCGTGGTGCTGTTGTCTAGTTGGGAGCCCCATGAACGTGTTTCTATCCATGTGTATGACAGCTGTTCCATTGCCAGAAGGCAGAGCCCTTCAACAGAAGGCCTTCCCAACAGCGGCCTCTCGTGTGCCAGCATTGGAGAGGACGACAGTCCCTTGTGCTGCATGGACACAATCCCGTCTTGGTCAAAGACTACAGCTCCCAGTGCCAGTCAAGGAATTGGTCCTGTGGAACTGGTCTGTGCACAGAGGAAGTGCTGGACCATCCATGACGCTGGGCCATCCATGGTGCTGTCCACGGTGCTGGACCATCCATGGCGCTGTCCACGGTGCTGGACCATCCATGGCGCTGGGCCATCCATGGTGCTGTCCACGGTGCTGGAACCTTCATGGTGCTGGGCCTCCGTGGCGCTGTCCATGGTGCTGGGTCATTTGTGGCCCATGGTCCTCAACCACAGTATCCAGATAGGGCACTGTTGCTTCTTTTACTCATGGAGCCTGGGGGACTTTTAAGCGTTGGCTTCTCATAATCCTCAACCAAGTGAATGACTAGGCTGTGATGGGAGAGAAAAGGGGAAAAGTGATAGAACTGTGCTTTAAAATCATCATATAACAAATGAAATCGTGACTTAGATTTCACAATTTAGGTAGCTGATTCCATGTGCTATTGACAGATCCTTTACATTTCTGACAGGTTCAGATTTCCACCTCTGAGATATAACTCCCCTACCCCCAATTCTCCATTTATGGAGCCGAGCTTTAGGTGCACCCCTGGAAGGCCTAAAGTACCTTACTGTGTATCTGAGATCTGATAGTATCATAACAGCCTCTGACCCCCAGGGAAACTACTCTTCTTCCAAATCTCAGAGAGAATCCCCAAGTTTTAATCATCCTGAGACTCTCTCTGGCTGGAGGGCAGACATGACCTTGAGACGTCCACAAGAGGAATGATTAGATTCAGAGAAGGAGAGGGGTGACAACATTGAAGGGATTTGGGACCTGCAGGTCAGTGATGGGTGTCAGCAAGAACGAAGAGTGGATGGGGACATGCTTGAATGTTGTTTCATGGCTCCTTCTCCTGGAAAGCAACTGGGAGCTGTTTACTTTCAAAGCACGACTGGGGCTGAGGTTCATGTTGAATCTATCCACCCACCTTAGGACTCCGAGCCACCCAAGAGGGACATGTAGGGATTGGATATGCAGACACATTATCTCTATTGCCAGCTCTGGACACTTGTCTCAGTATGAAGTATAAGGTTTGACCTGGGTCTATGTGTGTAAGAGGTGCAGAATTTGCTCCCAGCTTTTCTTTTTTATTCAAAGGATTTGGGATGTAGAGACAAGGGCAGAGGATGGTTGCCTGGGCCATTTCTTTCCCTCCATCTGGACTGGGTCAGGAGCTCAGAGCAGAGCTTGGGAAGCAGCCAGGCCTGGCTTTGACCCTGGTTCACTGCTTAGTAGCTGGGTCAACATGAACAACTCTCCAAACTGTCCTGAGTTTTTTGGGGACTCTTTAAAGGAAATAGTAGCAGGTAGATTGGGGAAGAAGACCACAATTAGAAGTGCTACTGAGTACAGCGCTTAAGCAGTACCTGACACAGGAAACCCTGTTTGCTCATTATTGCTGTCTAACTGACTGTCCTGTCAAAGGGGATTTTGAATGAATAATACATGGTTTCCTGTGTGTCAGCAACTGTTGTTAGTGTTGTACATGCAATTGTTCATTGACCCTCGCAGTGATACTGTTATCATTCCCATTTTGCAGATGAGGACGGGTTGCTACAGAAAACTTAAGTCACTTCCTCCAGGTCGCACAGATCGATCTGACATTATTCTGAGCCCATACTCTTGGTCAGTGGTCGGCCAGTTGAGAGCCTCTCGCTGGGTGGTCAGCTGGCATATCCTGAATGGAGCACAACATTGGGCAACTTAACAGGGAGGCAGAGGAGAGTGAGTTTCACAACTCTTTGGGGGGATATTTATGAGAGACACTTAAAGCATCGGCCAAAGAACATAACGTGAGCAGGGCCAAGTTTTATTGATTGTTCTATCTCTGCCCTGACTTGGGCACAGTTCTTGATTTCTTTAAACCCCTGGGGAGAGTCAAATGCTTTGCTCATAGAGTCCCTTCCTACCACCAACTGCAGGGTTGGGGGAAGCCCTGGGGAGATGGGCAAGCATGTGGAGCTAACTAGTATGCTTGAAAGGAAAAGGAAAGGTCTACTGAAAAGCCAATGTCAGAGCCCAGGGCTCCCATGCTGTGCCAGGGAGCCCCCTCCCTGGCTTGGAATTTGCTGCTGCTCAGAGAGTGCCCACGTTCCTCCCAGTGAGGCAGAGCTGTTCTGCACAGATACAGGGAAATAGAGTGCAGTACCAGGGCGCACGTGCACTGAGTGGGCTGGCAAAGGCTTCACTGGGGGGTGTGAACTTGGGCAGTGACAGCTCGGCTGGGAGCCTCTCTTGGTGGTCACTGGTATATCCTGAGTGCACCACTGCATTGGGCACACTTAGTTGGGAGAGGGGAACAGGGAGTTTCACACCCATTTGGGGGGATATTTATGAGAATCACTTACCTCAGTTAAAGAAAAACGTATTGTGACCAGAGATAAATATTATTGATTTTTCTTTTCCATTTTGGTGTTAAATGGATCACAGCTAGTACGAGTGCTGACTGTATTAATGGGGTTTCCTTCAATGACTACTCAGCCGAGAGCTACCAAATTGGAATTCCACGGGAGAGGATTATTGGATGTGACAAAGAGGAGAGGAATGTTTTTCCCCAGCTATTTTGGGGGGTTACAAAAAGTGTTGTAAAAAGAGCGAACTCCTCTTCTGCAGCCAGACAAGATCTTTCTCATTGTGTGCATCGGCCCCACCCACTACCGACGGAAGCCAGCCCTCTGGTGCCGTGCTTTTTCCTGCCACATCCCTAGATCCTGGCTCAGTGCCTGGCACGTGCTGGCATCCCAGAATATATTCACCGACTGAACGAGTGAATGGGTGTTGCTGAAGATGCATCTGGTCAGGGAGAACTAGGAAACGATGACGGCAGCATGAAGTCGTGTGTGTCGAATGGGTGGCCATGGACAGCCGACGAGCCTCAAAGACTTTATTGAATTGCACGCAGTATTGATTCATTAAATCAGTTGGTCCAAGAATATTTTGTGGGCACCCCCTTATGCCAAGGACATGTCCTGTCTTTATGGAATCTACATTTTCGTGGGGAAGGCAGGCACTGAAGACCTGAAGGAAGGGTGCGTGTTAGATAGAAAAGAGGGAAAGTATAATGGGTGCCAAAAATGGATACACATTTTAAGAAAGAAAAAAAGTGTATTAAAGTTGTAATAGTCAATGTATCCTGGTAACAAAAGATGAACACAAGTCCCATTTGACTTGTGCAATTACTAAAGGTGCTCCAAGTGGTTACCATCAGTGTCTATCTAATGCATAGATAACATCTCTTAACATGTGTGTACATTTTTTGGCACCACTGGTATATACACAATTGTTCATTCATTCATTCATTCTTTCATTTGGCAAATAATTGCTGATCACCTATCAGGTCCCAGGCATGTCCCCAGTGCTGGGGAGATTCAACAGTGAGCAAAACAAGGTCCTTGCCCTCGATGAGCTTAAAACAAAGTATAAAGATTGCTGCATCCATTGTTAGAGTTATTCTTAGAGTTTATATTTTTGATGCTACACAAAATGTTCTCTCAAAATTTTCATTTTGTATTCTATGGCTGCTGATATAGAGAAATGCAGTTCATTTTTGTCTATTGACTTTGTATCCAGTGTCCTTGATAAATTCTTCTATTCAATCTAATAGGTATTCCGTAGGATCTTTTGTATGTCCACATATACAGTCATGTCACCTGTAAATAATGGACATTTAATTCTTGCCTTTCTAATCTTTATACCTTTGTTGTAGTTGGTTTTCCTTGCTTTATTACACTGGCTAGGACCTCTAGCACAATATCAAATAGAAATGGTGATTTTAGCCATCTTTGTCTTGCTCATGATACCAAAAGGAAAACTTTAAATCAGGGGTGTCCAACCTTTCGGCTTCCCTGGGCCACACTGGCAGAAAAGTTGCCTCGGGCCACACATAAACTGTACCAACACTAACGATAGATGATGAGCTTTAAAAAAAAGTCACCAAGCAATTTCATAATGTTTTACAAATTTGTGTTGGGCTGCATTCAAAGCCATCCTAGGCCACAGCTTGGACATGCCCGTTTTAAATAATTAATCTTTAATGATGATATTTGCTCTCAGGTTTTAATATGTATTCTTTATCAGAAAGAAAGGAAATTTCCTTCTATTCCCTGGTTGCTCAGACTTGGTTTGTTAGTTGGTATCTGCTCCAAGTGAATGGAAACTTTTTCTAATATTCTTTTGTGGTGGATACAGAAAAGAGCACCGTCCTCTAACCAGCTGCCCTCTGCCATGTACCTGAAGCCATAGCCATTAACTCTAAGGAAGACATGTGTCCTGGTAGCTGTGGACTGATGGGGGGAGTAGCCACGGTGGGATCCTTTTCTGTTTCTTTTTGAGTCACATTTGGATTTTGGCCTTTTTCGGAGTTTTCTAACTACCTGGCATAAAAGTGTTTATAGCATCCTTTAACCTTCGTTTCCTCCGACTTTTGTGCCTGTTTTGTTCCTAATAGTGTTTAAATGCACCTTCCCTTTTTCCTCCTCATGAAAGTTGCAAGTTTATGTACACCCACCGATGTTACCGTAGCCTTTACACTGTGGCTTAGGTCAATATATTTTCGAATTATCATTTTTATTTCTTCTGTAAGACTCATGGCTTGTCTAGAGGGTTTTAAAGTTTCCAAATACATGGAGATTTGGAAGATTTGCATAATATTGGACCTTGGAAACTCTCCCTCCTATATCCATATAGTTGCTCCTCCACCTCCTTCAGATCTTCGCTCTAAGCTCATTGCCCCGGGAATTGTATATTCCTCTTAAAGTGAGTATTCTGTCCACATGCAGTGATCCTCTTTTTACCGGCAGTGCTTGGGCCTTAAAGTCTATTTTATCTATTTTATTGATTAGTGTTTGGTCTATCTCTTTCTATCTTTTTACTTTCAACATTTTATTTACTTAGGTTTCATCTCTGCCAGGTTTAAATAGCATACAGCAAGATTTTATTTTTAATGCAGGCTGGCAATCTCTTCTTTTAAATCAAGAACTGAATCTATTTATATTGGCTGTAATTATTGATCTGTTGAATTCATTTTACCATCTAGTACTTTCCGTTTGTTCTGGAGTGTTCTTGTGTGTGATTCTTTTTTTTTTTTTTTTTTTTTTCCGTTTTTGACAGGTTTTCATGGATTAGGCTTTGTGGTTTTTCCTTTTTAAAAATTTCTATGATTTCAAAGTTTTCTCCCTTATTTTTATTTTTTAATAATTACCTTAGAAATTTTAACATACATATGTAACTTAACAGAGTCTAAAGCTAATCAATGAGTTTGACCACCTCTCAAACCATACAAGAAACAGCACAAGGAGCTTAACCATGATCAACCCAGACCCTCCCCATCTAACCATGAAATAATGTTATCATTATCATTTACACAGTTAATATTTTCAGGCTTCCCTTCAACAGGTATTTACTGAACACTGTGACAGGCACTGTTGTAGGCACTTGGGATACATCGTGAGTGGGACAGACAAGGGTCCCCACTCTTACTGACATGGCATGCTAGCTGGAGGGCTGACATTCTAAACAATAAACACGATCCACGAGCACGTTACGTAAGATGGCAGTGAGGGGTGACTGCTATGAGAAAACGGTAGAGCAGGGGAAGGCCGAGTGGGAAGGCACGCTAGTTTTCTAGGGGGCAGTCAGGGCTGGGCGCAGTGAGGTAGTAGATCTGAGTGAAGGCTGGAGGCACAAGGGAGGGGCCCTGTGTCCCTGGGGGAGGGTCGTGGAGGCGGAGCGACAGCCGGGCAGAGTCTCAAGGTGAGAGCACTCTCAGTACGTGCGAAGACGGCCAGGAAGCCTGCGTGGCTGGGGCAGAGTGATGGAGAAGATGGGAGCGGAGAGAGGGAGCGCTGGGTCCCCAAGGGCGGGTGAGGCTGCGTGTGGTGAGGGCTTCGGCTTCTACCGGAGTGCGGTGGGATCTGCCTTCTCTTCTCAAAGGCACCCTCCCGCTCACCACTGTGCTGAGAACACCGTGTGAGAGGAGGAAGGGGGATGGACGTGGTGCATCTCAGTCAGCTTCGGCTGCTGAAACCAAAGACTTTTAAACAACGAAAACTTAGGTGCCACCGTTCTGGAGGCCTGGAGGCCTCCAGGTGGTGACATCAGGGACCGGCACGGTCACACTCTGTGAGAATCCTCTCCCGGGTTGCAGACTGCCGGCTTCTTGCTGTGTCAACACACGGTGGAAATAGAGGGAACAAGCTCTCTGCGGTCCCTTGTGTAAGGACGCTCATTCCGTGCGTGAGGGCTCCACGCTCATGACCTAATCACCTCCAAAGGTCCCATCTCCTGACACTGTCACATTGGGTGTTAGGATTTCAGCAGATTTGTGTTCAAACATTCAGTCCATTGTGTAGGGGACCAGTTTAGAGGTTAATGCAGCAATGGGGGCAAAGGATGATGGCAATTGGGCCAGGGTGTGGCCAGGTAAATGGTGAGAAGGGGCCCAATACTGGGTACAGTGTGGAGGTGGCACAGATAGAATTCCTCCTGCACCAGGGCCGGAGGAGTCAAGCACGTTTCTGAGGGTTTGGGGGCCGAGAAAGCGGAAGGGTGGAGCGGCCGTCCGCTGTGATGAGGAAGCAGCCCAGCAGTTTGTGGGGGAGGGTGGGCGTTCCCCTTTGGACACGGTGAACTTGAGAAGTCTCAGAATTCAGAGGGGCAGTGGGATACCCACGTCCGGGATTTCAAAGGTAGAGCCAGGCTTTGTGGGCTTGGAGCTCGTACCATGTTAAGGGCCTTTTTTAATGAAAGAAAATACATAGTTACAAAAAAATCAGGTGCAAGAGACACCCAGGAACTCTAGTTCTACCAGCTCTACAGGAAAGCTGCCTTTGGAGGGAGGGGGAGTCCCTGCTGGGGTGAATTTGCCCGAGGTGGTGCTTGTGCCTTGAGGTTGTCTGTGGTCAGGGCCTCACCTCCTGCATTTGGAAATGGGGCCTTTGCAGATGTAATCAAATTGGATGAGGTCCTCCTGGGTTAGGGCGGGGCCTGAGTCCAACCTGATTGGTGTTCCTATAACAAGAGGAGCAATTGGCTGCAGGCACACAGGGGAGAAGGGCACGGAATGGTGGAGGCGGAGGTTGGGGTGGTGCAGTTTCAAGCCAGGAAACAGCAAGGATTGCCAGAAAGCACCGGAAGCTGGGAAGGGGCAAGCAGGCGACTCCCCTACGCCTTCAGGGCGAGCATGGCCCTCCCCACAGCTCACCTGCAGACGTGTCGGGTCCAGGACCATGAGAGGATGAGTTACCGTTGTCATCGCACTTTACAGCAAACCTGGAAACTCATGCAATGAGGGAGGGCGTGTTCTTTTGTCAAAACTCAGGGGCCAGCCCTGAGACACCCCCACCCCCCCAGGGAAAGATGGGGACCAGGACAGCAGGTGCAGAGGACCCTGAGGAGAGCAGTGCTCCAGCCGCCCACTGAACAAAGCACGTCAGGCAGGAGGGGGTGGGATGCCACGTCCAGGTCGTGCTCTGGGAGGACCAAGAACGGACCAGCCATAAGGGCACCGCTGACAAGGACAGCTTTGGTGAACCGGTGGCGGTGACCATCTGTGTGGGGTTGGTTTGGGAGAGACCAGAGGAGAGAAGTAGTGGGCAGGAAGGAAAGATGGGTGTTTTTAGGGGGTAACTGCGAAGGACAGCAAAGGGGTGCGGCGGTCGCTGTCACAGACCTGGGGACACGGTTCTGTTTTGTGTGTTGTTCGTTTTTACTGTGAGAACGGCAACAGCTGGTTTGCACGCCCGTGGGACTATCTGGGAGGACCGAATTCTGGTCCTGCGGGAGACGGGCGCGGACCGCTGCAGGGGTGTCCTTGGTTAGTCCGCAGCAGGCAGAGGCACGCCCGGGCCCCCACCGCCTTCCTCACCTTGTGTTCTGAGAGCCAAGGCCTTCCTCCCGGGGTCGTTTTCTGTCCCCCCGAGGTGCATCCTTGGGAAGCGTCCTTGGAGGAGTCTTGCTGGTGGTGAACTCTCTCGAGTTGTTTTGTTTTGTTGCTGAAAATACCTTTATCTCATCTTCCTTCTGAAATACTGTTTTGCAGCAGACAGGCCTTTAGGTCGGCAGTTACCATCTCGCGGCACTCGAAAGTGTGAGTCCGGCGGCTCCTGGGACTTAGGCTGCGCTTGAGAAATCAGCCGTCGGTCTAACTGTCGCCTCTCTTCTTCCGACTGCTGTTGGGGTCTCTTCGTCTTCGTGGTCAGCATCGTCACCACGATGTGTGAGGGGACGGTTCGGTTTTGCCTTCCCTGACTGGGATTCACCGGGCTTTTTGACTCTGTGGGTGGCGGGCTGCCTTTCCGAACTTGAGTTCTAGAACGTTCTCAGACAAACCCAGTTATTGCTGCTGGCCTGTTTTCCTCTCTTCTCACTCTTGAACTCAGACCACGTGTAGTGCATTCTACTGGCCACATCTTTACCTCCTCTTCACCTTCTAACATTTCCCCTCTGTATTGGCCTTCTTCGTAGCACGTTTTGCATTATCTTTCAGTGTACCCATTCTATTTTTGATTAATATTTTCTTTACGTTGAGTCTTTTCACTTTTAATTAGTGCACAGGCCTACCTCATGTTATTGCACTTCACTCCAGTGCAGTTCACATATACTGTGTGTCGAGGCAGGACCCTCCCCCTGCAAAATGATGGCGACTCACTGAAGGCTCAGATGATGGTCAGCATTTTTTAGCAAGAAAGTATTTCTTAAGTGAGGTATACGCATTTCTTAGACACATGCCACTGTGCACATAATAGGTGATGGTATAGTGTAAACATAAATTTATATGCACAGGAAGTCCCCCAAAATCTGTGTGATTCGCTTCATTGCAGTATTCTGGGGCCAAACTCACAGCATCTCTGAGGAATGCCTCTCTTCTTGTTTCTAGAAGTTTTATTTTCCTTTTCTCTTCAAATCCGCCTAGGCAGTTTTGAGATTCTCTTGTTTCCTCAGCCCCTTTTCTTTAAACAGAAGAAACGAATTACTTTTGTGTCCTGATCACTCCAATAGCTGAGTCTTCCGAGTTCTGATTCTTAGCTTTCTTGTGTGGGTTGGTTCCTGCCTCTGCAAGATGGCTTCTCTTGTGCTCAGTGATATTTTTCTTATGACCTCAGGCTCCAAAGGCTGCACCAGAGGTAAAATCAAAGTGCTTTAACTCCACTTATGTGCGTCGCCATCCTTCCTGACTGTCCCTTTAACATCCAAGAGGGCGGCCGTGTCCCTTATACACTGTGCTGCAGAAGAGTGAAGTCCAAGAAGTTAGAGTACCATCTTGAAAAAAAATCCTGAAATCTGAATTTATAGCCTAATGTAACTCCTCATTATGTTGGGGTGTTGAAATCTCCTTCCCTAGATGAACATAAACTGTGACTAAATGTTTTCTAAATAATTAAATTTAATATTTTTTAATAATTAGGGCATTACTATTGCATTCATAATTAATCCTGTTTCTCCCGTGATGTAACGACCGTTTCCATTTGTGGAAAGAGATTCCAACATTTTAAACGAAGATGAGAACTGAGAGATTCTCAGATTGCTTTTCAAAAAAATTGTGCCACGTCACGACGCCCAGTGACCCGCCTTTGACCAGCACGGTGGTGTTCTCACTTTAATTCTCTGAGTTGGGAAACTCCTTCTAGATTCCCCCGTGGCCGCTCCCCCAGATTCGCAGGCCTGAGGGCCGAGGGAGGGCTCTCAGAGGTCCGACCTTCCCTGGGGGCCCCGGCCCGTGCGCGTGGTGCTGTTGGGGTCGGGGAGCGCGTGCCCTTGGGTACAGAGGTGAAGCTCCATCCCTGCATTAACGTGTAATCCCAAATTCACGGCTCCTGAGGGTCCATCATACCAAGGCTCGCACCAAGTGTCACTTTAGTAGACAAGGAAATGAAGTCCCGTTGAATGAGGATGTCCCAGCACGAACAAAGGTTTTCGCTTTATGTGTTTATGAACACACACGCACACCTGGGAGGAATGCACGCGGGACAAACAGGTGTGCAGCAGGAAGCGTCTCCACCGCCGCCTCCAGACACACGCTCACAGGCGACAACGGTGACGTCCCACTGGCCCGGGGGCGCCTCCCAGCCCTCCACCCACTTCTCTCTGGCTCTAGGCAGGAAGGAGACGTGGAGGTGGAACTGGTGGTCACTGCCAGGAGGGCAAGGAGAGGACTGGCGTGTCCGCCACTCCCTGACACAGAGCTGCAGTGGTCTCTGCTGCTCAGAGCAGCTCAGAGAGGTGGGGGACTTCTCTCTAGGGGACCCAAGTCGCCAAGCGGCCAGCCCGCAGCCATGTGGCTCGTGGCAGTAGGACAAAAGCCCAGGGCTCCCGTCTCAGCCACGCTGGCCGGAGGCGGCCTCTCGTGGTGCAGCTGTCACTGGGCAAGAGGCAGGTCCCTTCCCTGTCCCAAGCTCCCTCGGTCCCTTAGCGCCCTCCACCCCGCCTGGGAGACGAGGCAGGAACTCACATCAGAGGAGCCCTATGCGCCCAGACGTGGGTTGGGACCAGAGGTGAAACCACCCGTACCTGCGTGAACCCCGAGTGACCCCAGTAGGATTTGGGCTTTTCATCTCATTGGTGCGGACCTCTCGTAGCACGTGTGGAATGGCTCCAGTCTCGTACACCTGCATCTAAATGGAGACATGGCCTAGGACAGGCAAGTGTGCAGCAGCAAATATAAAGCATGACTCGGTGCCATTTGCTGCACGAACTGACGGAGAAGCTCAGAGAAGCCCTGCATGCCAGAGGCTTCCCCATGCTCATGTCGCCCCTCGGCGTCGGGCCTGGCTGGCCGAGCGGGAGCTGGTCTGCCCCGTTCAGCCAGATGTTGGGGGCAAAGGCAGGCTGGCATCTCTGTCATGCCAACAGGCACCCCCCAGAGGTGGGCAGAGGCCTTGTCACAGGCAGCTGGCTCACAAAGGGGGAGTTAAAAGTCTGTGAGGTCCCAGCACAGAGTTTCAGGGAGCGTGAGCACCGGGGGACCAGGGTCAGTTCAGCCGCCTAAACCCCAAAGGCAGCGGCTCAAATAGCCCTCAGGTGTCCTTGACCCTCTTGCAATGCAGTGGGGTAGCCTGCTAGACTGTGTGGGTTATACCTGTCAATGGTCGCCGTGTTTGAGCTCAGACTGAAGAGATTGTAAGACACAAGAACACACAGCCACTGGGCGTCTCAGAGCAAACACGTCACCACGTCATCTAGCCTCTGCAAAACACCACTGCCCACTCGAGGCCAGTCAAGCCTCAGGGCCAGGACAGTGTGGATGTCCAGACACACCTTGGGAACCTCTGCACGAGGCACAGCCCTGGACAGCTGACCAGACAGAAGGCTGAGCTGAACCACGTGGCCGGCAAGGCTGGAGGTGACCTGGCACTGCGGTCAGCAGTCTCTCCTGGTCTCCTGCCTCTTTGGCCCTCGCCCCAGCAATGGCCTGGGGCAAGGGGAAGCCTGGCCATCAAGGGCTGCTGGCTTTATCTGAGCAGCTTACCTGTCCCCAACCCCCCTTTCCTTCCTCGTTGGGGTGGTTCCGTGGAGCTCTTGGGCGATCTCCATGTTTGGGCAGCGACAAGCATTTGGGAATCGTGGCTTAGATGCCTCTTCCCGACTTATTTGTGCAGAGAGCCTGGCTTTCCCCGCGTGGTAAATGTCCCTACTGACACCCCATCACTGTCCTGATTACGCTGTTCAAGAAGGACTCCGTGATGCTGCTTTGTGGCCGCTGTTCGGGCAGCAAATGGAAATGTGGCAAGACGGCAGCTGGACCCGGAGTGGGAGCTGCTGGTTTGGGATTTCGGGGGGCCCGGCTGTGCCCGTCATCCCTAGTTCACTGTCAGGAGACTCTCCTAAAGAAGTCCAGCAAGGACTGGGAGCACATGTTTATTTTATGAATGACTTCAGGGAAAGAGGGGGGAAATCATCCAGAATGTCATCCAGGCGGCTGTGTTCTTTTTATTATGTTTTGTCGGTAAACAAAAAAAATTGCCACATTTAATACTTACACAGGTCCCGTGGGATTGCTCTGACTAATGTAAAACGACAGTTGTCGCAACATTCTATATAAATACAAGTCTGTTTGCAGCAGCCTGTTCTATTTTTAACGTGAACCACACCTAACTCGCTCGGAAGCATCGGGCCCGGGACCGAGAGTGCCGAGTGTTGTCTGTCTGTGGCGCGATGGTGCTGTCTTCGGGGCAGGCCCGGAAGAAACCGAAGGCACCCCGAACTTCTCCCTGTAACGGGGGAATCGTGCCCCTAATTTTCCCCGCAGCTAGCGTGCTACTTCATTAGTTCGTCATTGTGCCGAGCTGCTAGGTGTCGCTCGGGAGTGACACGGTGTACTTGGTGAGGCAGTCTGTCATTTCGGAAGCTGCTGCGGTCTTCGTGCCTTCTGCAGTCTGAGCAAAGGGGCAGTAAAGGTAACAAACAGCCTCACAGACACACACGATACCTGTGAGTCACTCGCAGCCTTCTCGGCCGCACAAAGCGTGAACTTACCTTTCCACGAGGAGTGGGCAAAGCTGGCACGGAGTCTCCTGCGCTCACTGCAGGCTCTGTGGCCCTTGGAGGACCGTGGGCCTAGGGAGGGCTGGAGGGAACAAGACTTCCCACAGAGAAGCAGGCCTGATGACCTTGACACTCCCCTCATTTCTCACCCACGCCCCCCTGACCCGTAGGGCGTGGATGCCCCTTAATCCTAGCCGTGGGGCACTCAGCAGCTAATAGCCCTCAGGAGCTGAACCGATGGGAGACCTGAGGATGGCGGCCTTGGAGAGCCCAGACAGGAATGTCAAACGCGGGTCAGAAGACCCCTCCAGCGGCCGTGACGAGCTCCCCAGTGAGCCTGGGCTCTGGGCGGTGACTACCGAGCCCTGGAAACTGGGACCCGTGAGTTCACTCGTCGTTCTGTCAGTGAAGGAAAGACCCTTGGACAGCTCTGACCCAACACTGGACACCCCAGCGAATGAGAGCGACCACATAGGTACACCCTCTTCCAAGGTCACACGGGGTAAAAGGGGTCCTGCGTGGGTGCAGAGAGAGCACGCCATGCTCCCAGCCCTGAAATCCCCTTCCGTGGGCAGACTTTCAGGCACAGGTCCCGTGTTTTGTCACTGAGAGCTGTCAGGGGACACCCACCACATGCAGCTGCCGGTACCAGGATCTTGTGTTTGGTTCAGACAGAGCCTGGAAAGGGAAAAGGCTGAGCCTGTCTCTTTGCAGGGGTTCCTGACAGCCCCCCCCCCACACACACACACCCTGTCGCAGATTCTCCATAAGTAGCAGCCTCTTGGGGTCCCTCTCCAGAACGAGAGCCCAGCTGATTTACATACCAGCCACCAGGGCTCAAGGACCACGTCAGGTTTGCCGAGCCTCCGGCAGCTTCTTGAATAAAGCATTTTTGTAGCCGACTCCGAATCAGCTCTGTATGTTTACATTTTAATGGGCATTCCAGGGAAATGGAGCATTTCTTTTTTATTACTGACATTTGTCACGAGGGGGTGGGATGGCAGCAGCCCGCTGGGCGGGCTTTCTCTCTTCAGACCCCCGGGGGAGGGGGCCAACCCGCCCCACGTTAGCAAACTGCTGGCTTGGCCCGGGGAGCCGAGCGGAGGAGAGGCGCTTTGCATTTCCGGAATTTCAGAAAAGCACTTCGGGTCTCCCAGATGGCTGCAAGGAGCGGACGTGTGTCAGGAGGACACTGAATCTCACTGGCCTGTGTGGCCAGTAAAATGTTTTAGTTAATGAAGTACCATCCAAGAGGGTCCTTACTGCAAAGAAAAGGCACAGAGATCAGCCTCCCTGGCCGGGCAGAGAAAGCTGTCCAGGGGTTTCTTGTCGCAAATGCTCTCTGCAAGCGAGCCCTACGGTGTCCCCAACTCCTTCGGGGCATTTTAGGGACCGGCTTGGTTTCTGTGGCTGCGTAAGGGGGAATCTTAGGGATCTCGGTATGAGGCAACGGGGTCTTTCGGGTGTGGAAACAGAATTTCTGCTTATCCCAGCATGTGGCTGCTATGGAGACTGCCTGGTGCAAGGGGCTCCCGTGTCACAGTTTAATAAAACGGGGCCGAGGCCGCTCCCGGGGCTTTGCGTCTATGGAACTGGCAGTGTTTTCATTCCCCTGCCCCTGGATGTCTCTCTTTGTCCTCCCCTGACGTTCCCGGGAGATCCCCAATTAAAGCTGCAGATGTGGCTCCAAAGCATACCCACCAGATGTTCGTTTACGATGACCCGTAGCTGGCAGTGGAGCTGGAGGAGGCTACCGGTGTCTGAGGCCGCCTCAGCCTTCCCTGGCACTGTCATTCGCTGTGCACACGCGGCCCCGCAGAGCCCGAAAGTCAGCCCCGCCGTGCCGTAAGGCCGACTGCTCCGAAAGCCACGCGTCGGTGGTTCTCAGCACCTGGCATCTGGAGTGCGCGGTGCTCCTCCCTAACTAGGATGGGTCGCGGCGTGACTTAGGAGGGAGCCCGGATTTTGCACTCCGCAGACAATTTAGACTGATGGCTCTGCCTGCTGAAGCTCCAACAGCTCCCTTTAGGACAAACCATTTTTTAAATTGAATCCGGGCTTGGAGACACGGCTGCCACGATTAGACGGGACCAAACACCGTGCACCCGCAGCACAGGGGACCCGCCTCATGTCTGGGCGAGTTGTGGCCCCCGGCCACACACCCCCACTGGGGCCGTGCTTGGATCTCCCAGTGAACATTCCCGTTAAGGTCAAAGCGAGGGAGATCTCAGGCCCTCAGTGTCGCCCTGGCTGGCCCTGCGAAGCTGACAGATGAGGGGTGCAGGGCCTGGGGAATCAGTAGCGTTGGCAGCAAAAGGACTGAGATGTACAGGGAGCATGATCCTCTGGGCACATTTATCAAAGTAAACGTGTAGGTTAAATTACGGTGTGCTGGGACTCAGACAGGCCCCGAGACGCCCATCAGAACAGCTGAGAGCTTTCGGCCCTGCTCATCACCAGTTTCCCAGCCCTGCGACCTTGAGCCACGGCTCCAGCTTCAGGCTTGGTGGCGCTTTGGATGGACAGGGTGGCCCGGTTCCTGAGACTCACACAGCTTGCTCTGGGAGAAAACCAGGCCAGGCTTTCACACTGAGTCCAGGCTTTGGACTCCGAGAGGACAGGCAGACGGCACCCCAGTGCACGTCCCCCCCGGCGAGCCTGCCAGGTGTCTGACAGTGCAGGAACCTTGCCAGTCGGGAGAGGTAGATGTGTTTATAGATAATGTTGCAAACAGGACCTCTGCAACCTTGGCATTTTCGATGCAGACACAGGCTTGTGTAATAAGTAAAATGTGGTTAAATAAGATTAATGTATCGGTAGTGTGGAAAAGAGCCTGGGAGGCAGATTGGGTGTCTCAAAGGCACAATTATGTATCCAACTAATTAAAAGGTAACCACTGGCTCACCGACTCTGATTACCGGGCTTTCCTGCCCAGAAGCAGCCCTTTGGTAGCACCTGCGATTATTTTCTCATCATTATCCGCTAGGGATACACGCCAACCGAGAGCCCACCGCCGGCCGTTGCCCACCTGGATGGGGTGTTGGGCTGGAGGACCTGGGATGGTGTCGGTTCAGACGAGGGCCGTGAGCCCGGCTGGCCCCGTGAGCCCCGAGCCGGGCAGCCCAGCTGCGGTGACTGGCGGGCACGTGTGTTTGTCGGGGCCCCGGCTGCCTGGGGGCCCAGGGCGGGGTCTGGCTGGGAGGTCTGGCTCAGGGAGCACAGAAAGGCTGACTGACTGGCGGGGAGGGGCGGAGGGCAGGCAGAAGTGGCTTCTCTTTGTCCATCCTGTGAGAATGGGTGGCCCTGGCCCACCTGCCACCGCCACCCTTGCCTCTCAGGTGTCTGTATGAGGCGGAGGCTTTGTACAGAGAGAAGGTGGGGCCGGGGCTGGGGCGTGGACTACTAGGGAACCTTCCAGAAGTTCTGCCGAACCACGAAAGGCAGAGACACCGGGCGTGGCAAGGCCAGGGCGCAGCACCTGACTGGTGGCCTTGATGTGTCGCGTTTCCACGTTTCATGTCCGGAGGAAGGCAGGACGCCTGGGCACATCCGTCCAGGGCTCAGCGCCGGGCCTCATCCACGAAGCTCCCAGAGCCGCCTGCAGCGGTCAGCTGGGTCCTTCTCCCCTCCTCCCTCCTGTCCTCTCATGGCCCCATGTGTGTCCCGAGGGACCTGAGGTCTCCTTTCACGTTCTCCTTCAGGCGAGGGCTCCCAGGTCCCGGTGGCGGGGCCCGGAGCCGAGTTCCTGCTTGTATTCCTGCGGCCTCGTAAGCAGCAACCAGCAACTAGTTGAATACGCTTCCTAAGCACCTGACCTTGACCTCTCTGGGCAGTTGCTCATGCAGATTACGAAGGCTTATTGAGCAGAATGTTGACCAGTTCACAGTCACCGGGGGTTCCAGGAGGCCTGGCCTGAAGCTGCTTGGTCCATCCCTGTCACCTTATGATGTGGATGGTCACTAACAGCTTATGTCCCCTCTCCAGCCTTTGCCAGGTGTGCACCCAGCCTGCCTCTGCAGCGGGGTAAAAAGGACTTGCAAGGTAGGCACAGGATGTGTGCATTGGGGACTGCGATGGTTAATTTTACGTGTCACCTTGGCTAGGCCACTGTGCCCAGTTTTTGGTCAAACACCAGATGCTGCGAAGGTATTTTGTAGATGTGCTTAACATTTAAATCAGCAGACTGAGGACAGCCGGTGACCCTCCACAATGTGGGTGGGCCTCATCTAATCAGGGGAAGGCCTTAGGAGCAGAGACTGGCGTTCCCTGAAGAAGGAGGAGCTCTCCCTCCGGACTGCCACGTGCAGACCCGGCCTGAGTGTCCAGCCTGCTGCCCTGCAGAATTCAGACTCCACACGGCAGCATTTGCTCACCCCTGAATTTCCAGCCTGCCAGCCTGACCTACAAATCCCAGGCTCAACAGCCCCCACAGTCACGTGAGCCGATAGATACATGTACACACACACACACGCACGTGCACGCGCACGTGCATGCACACACACGCGCACACATGCACGCGCATGCACGCACACACACATGCACACGCACACACACACATGCACGCACGCACGCACACGCACACGCACGCACATGCACGCACACGCACACACACACGCACACGCACGCACACACGTGCACACACGCACACACGCACGTGCACGCACGCACGCACGCACACGCACGCACATGCACACACGCGCATGCACACACACGCATGCACACACGCACGCACACACGCATGCACGCGCACGCACACGCACGCACGCGCACGCACACACATACACACACCTCCTCCTACTGCTTCTGTTCCTCTGGAGAACCCCAACTAGTACAGGGATGTCAGTCCTCCAGAGTTTGGGGGGTTCTGCCCTCAGTACTGCTTGCTCCCTTCTCCTGGCTTCCCACCACCCCCAGCCCTCTGTTGGGTCCCACAGGGAAGAACGCAGAAGAAGCACAGAAGCACCCCACCCCCACGGCAGCAGCTGTGTACAAAGCACAGCACTGCTCACAGCGCCGTGCCACCACCGCCAGGGCCAGTACTGCCCAAAGGCCTGGGGGTGTTGCTGGTGGGCCTGGAGCTGGGTGACATCATGTGAGCATGGACTGGACCTGGGGACATGACTGAGCCCTCCCAGGACATGCACTGTGCACCCAGCAACAGACTCGGGACGTGCACTTGTCATTCAGTCACCTATCTGAACACTTACTGAGCACCTGCCATGTCGCCTCCAAGTGCTGGAAGCAAACAGTGAATAAGACCAGGTCCTGTCCCCACGAACCTCACACAGAAAAGACGTTCGATGAACAGTAAAACGTAAGCACTGGTCACGATCAGGGAGACCCAAGTGCCATGAGAAAACAAATACAGTGGGACCGAAAGCTAGAGCCCTGGCGGAAAGGGTGCAAACTGTGACCAGGGTCATGCCCCCACCCTTTTCCTGGAGGGCTCTGGCCGGCTGCACCCTGAGTGCTGGGCCATGCTCCTGGGCACCAGAGGCCCGCCTGGCCACTGTGCAGGCCCTCGGCCACCCGTGGTTGGTGTGGGAGGACAGTTGGTCCCCAAGGACACAGAGGCTGTGCTGAGGGTTGTGTGGCAGGTGGCAGGGGTAGGGGGACGTCATGAGGAAGAGAAGTAGAATCGTCTCTCCTCCCACCCAGGGACACAGGGGCCCGGCTAGTGTGTGCTGAGCAGAACAGGACACCCTCCAAGAGGTGGGGAGCAGCTGTCATCGTGTCCGGTGACATGAAAATACCTCCTTTGTCCCTGGTACCGAGGAGCAAACAAAGCAGCTCGGGGCTGCTGGGGTGACACAGGGCTGTCTGTGCTCTTGGTGAGGGGGCCCGTTCGGCCCTCTGCATTGAGCCATTGCCCAGTTTGGAGCTGGCTCCCCTGCAAATGGCGATGAGAGGAGCTCCGGCTGCCAGTGCCAGCTTGGGTTTCCCACGGCTGCCACCAGCCTGACGCCGGCGTGATCGTTCTGCCGTAAACATCATCTGTGTGTGCGGTACCTGCAGGCGGGCTGGGCTCGGCGGGTTGGCCCAGCCCCGGGCGCTCGCTGTGCACCGAGCTCCGAATCGTGACTGTCTCCTCTCCAAGGGACCAGCGAGATGCCATGTCCACACCCCGGGCGGCAAGCAGGACCCAGGTTTCAGAGGGAGCTCTGGGCTGGCCTGGTGGGGAGCTTACGGGTGGCCGGGCGGGGACGGGGAGCCGTGTGTCTCTGCGCCCTCCGGCCACCAGTGCCCATCATGCTGGACAGCAGATGACGGGAGCAGCGGAACTGGATGTCACTGGGAAGCACTTCACTGCGAGCTCGCTCCGTGCCACAGCTCTTTCTCATACGGTTCCTCGTCCTGTCTTCACGCTGACCCTAGACATAGGCACCACCATCAGCCCTATTTTATAGAGGAGGAAACTGAGGCACCCCGCGGTTCCTTCATCAGGAAAACGGGCCTGGGGTCTCTCGTGTCCACCCAGCAGGTGCTGTTGGAGCCATCTCTGATAGTGGCTGGGGGGGGGGGGGCTGCTGCAGCCAAGTGACCTCACATGGCCTGTCCCATGCAGGGCCCAGGTGTCCCTCCACCTGCAGGCTCCTCCCGTGGGGCCCTGCTCGGCCATCCAGGGCTGAGCAGCCCAGTCTGAGTGCTTTGCCTGCCGAGCTGACTCACGACCTGCTCAGCTTGTGCTCGCTCAGAGGAGGAGCAGGGCTTGAGCTGTGAGAGGTGGGGCAGTGGGGCGGGGGTCTGGAGGGTGGGATGGGAGGAAACGTCCCTCCAGGCTCCTGGCAGGGGCCAGCGCTGACCCCGGAAGAACCTTCCCCATTTCTTAAAATCCTGCAACTCAGGTCCTGGAACATAAGGCTGGAGCCCCTCGAGGAAACAAATAATTGGACCCCTCTGCTGGAACTCGGGGGAGACGAGGGGGGGGAGGACAGGACAGGGAACAGAGCTGGACGGCTGTGCCTAGGTGCTCAGGGGGCTGAAGACGGAGCCATCTTGGCCCTGGCTGGCCAGGGGGCAGGCTGTCCACCTCCCAGCAGCTTCCACAGCCCACGCCAGTCCCCAGAGAGGCATTTCCTGTGGTTTCTGGGGCCATTAATCAGACTCAGGCCTTCCTGCTCCCACAAAGGCCCGAGGCGGGTGCCCTCTGCGCCCCGGGCATCACGTGGCTGGGCCCTCAGCTCCTTCTCCCTGACCCTGCACACTGCTAAAATATTGTCCTGTGGATAGGAGATGAAAAGGGTACAACCTCATTTCTTCAAAGATCGCCCAAGCTAGCCCAGAGGTATAATAAAGCCCCAAACTTTCCTTTCAGAAATCATCTGTTACAAGTAACATCTCTCGAGTTAAGTGGTAGGCACACGATTGTGAAATAAAACGCGAGGCTCGGTGACCCCGCGTAGCTCAGGGTGTGTGGGGGGGACGGCTGCCTTTACGGGGGGAGTGTGCTGTGCACCAGCCTCCCTGGATTGCGGGGGTGCATGGCACCTCGCAGGATCAGAGACACAGCATACTCTACCAGCTAAAGCTAGAGGCCGCTGCCTGGGTCATCTTGGCGACCCCTTGCCATCACGTAGGCCCTGAGCTCTGGTTGTGTGCCCAGCCAGGGGTCAGTGCTTCAAACAGAGGAGGAATTAGAGTCATCAGAGTGGTTGTAATCTTTAGTTCACAGCACTGTTATTGTTCACTTCAGAGAGGCTTTTTTTTTAACCATAATAGCAACTAAAATGCACCTCCCCCTGGGCCCCGGCTGATACCCCAGCCCTCCCCTGCCTCCTGGAGATAGTCACGATCCTGAACTTCTGCTCCTATTTCCTGACCTACTGTCTCAGCCTTACCTGTCTATGCATATCCCTAAATAATACATTGTTTATAGTTTTGCCTGTTTCTGAGCTTTATAAAAAAAAATGTTCTATACTCTCCAAGGTGCTGTGGGATTAGCTTTTGTCAGTCCACATGATGTCACTGGGACGCGTTTGTGTGGGTGTGTAGCTACCGTCTGTCCGTTTTCGTGGCTGTGTAGTATTCCACAGCGTGTTTGCCACAGGTCACTCCATGCTCCCTTCCTGGTGGCATGTTGCCGTTTCTAATGGTCGCTCTTACGAACAGCACCGCCCCGTCACTGTGCGTGTGTGTCTGTGTGTCTCCCGGAGTTCTCAGGCGTTTCTCCTGGGACCTGGGTCTGCTGCTGTGCCACCAGCCACCCCACACGACCACATGACTCACGCTGCCCACGGGCCTCAGAGCGGGTGGCCTGCGAGATTGGGCTGGAGCGCTGGGGCTGGCCTGGCATCTTACACGCAACACTGTTGCCAAAACCTGGAGTGTTTTGTTTTCTACTTTTTTCCAGCTTTACTAAGGTATAATTTACAAATAAAATGTGTGTGTGTGTGTGTGTGTGTGTGTGTGTGTACGTGTGTGTAGGGGTGTGTGTGTGTAGGGGTGTGTGTGTAGGTGTGTGTGTGTGTGTGTGTGTGTGTGTGTAGTGTGTGTGTGTCTGTGTGTGTATGTGTACGTATGTGTGTACGTGTGTGCACATGTGTGTACATGTGTGTGTGCGTGTGTGTGCGTGTGTGTGTACGTGCGTACATGTGTGTGTGGGTGTGTCTACGTGTATGTGTACGTGTGTGTGCGTGTGTGTGTGCATGTGTGTGCATGTGTACGTGTGTGTCTATGTGTGTGTGTCTACGTGTGTGTGTACGTGTGTACACTCCACAGAGATAGGAGCTGGCCGAGCAGGAGAGTGGTGGCTCACGGGCCAAAAGGGCATGTACTTAAGGTGGACAATGCAATGATTTGCTGGCTGTATGCACATATTGTGGAATGACTGACACAATCAAGATAATTAGCGTATCCATCACCCCCTCCAATTACCTTTCCTTATGATGAGAACACTTAAGACCTACTCTCTAAGCAGATTTCAGATATGCGATACAGAGTGAGGAACTGCGGTCACCACGCTGTGCATCAGGTCCCCAGACCTCATTCATCTTATAACTGGAAGTTTCTACCTTTTGCCTGACCTCGCCCCATTTCTCCTGCCCTGAAGCATTTTTAAAATGGAATTTCTGAGGGACAGGTGGGAAGTGAAGCTGTAGGTTCTGAAATGGAGGGGCCTCCTCTTCCAGTCCGGGGCCTGGCGGCAGGCGGCCTCTCCAAGCTGTGACATCGGAGGGGTTGTCTGTGAGACTGAGGGCACCCGTAACACCCCTGGCGGTACCCGGGCCCACTCATCTTAGTGGGCCAGGCTCCCACCTATCTGTCGGGGGTGTCGGGTCCCCGTGGGGCTGCGCTGTGCAGCCAAGCGCATGGAGTCCCCAGCCATCACAGACAGGGGCACAGAGGGACGCGGGCAGACGGCACGGCCACGTTCATCCTCCTGCTCCACAGGGCCACCTCTCCTGTACAGCTCAGCTGTTCGGGGGTGGCCTCCGTGAGATCCTGGGCTGATGGCGGCCAGAAGTGTGCCGCCACTCTGTCCCCATGCTGTGTGAGTGCCGTTCCCCGAGAGGAGGGGGGCAGACGGATTTGTCCTCGACATCACCAGCCTGTCCCCATTCACCCCTTCCCATAGAAACCCACAGCCAGGCCTGGACTCGTCCACCAGGAAGGGGCTTCGAGGCCCAGCCTCCATCTTCCAAACGGGAAGCCGAGCTCAGCAGAGGGCCTGACGCGCTGGCCCAGGCGGGTCCTGACTCAGGTCACCGCAGGCCTTTGCTGTCGCACCAAGCCCCTGGGTCGTGGCCTTGGGTTCTGTGGTCCCGGGAACTAAGAGCTCTCAGACCAGCCGGTGACTTTCCGGGACACAGCGTCGCGGGCTGCGTGCTTTAGGGCAAAGGAAGTGAGTTCCCTCGGCGCGCAGGGAGGCCGGAGTCCGCGACGGGGACGTGGGCGGTTGCTTCCTTCCAGAGCCCTGAGAGAGCTCCTCCGTGCCCCGCTCTGCTGCCGGCTGCCAGTAACGGTGGGCGCTCCTTGGCTCGTGGACGCCGCACTCCAGCCTCCGTCAGCGCCTGGCAGGGCTGTGGCGCCACCTTGGTCCTCTGTAGCATCCCAGGTCTCTCTCTGTCATGGGCCCTATGTCCCCTTCCTCCCCCCGCATCTGCATTCTTCCTGCTTCCATCGCAGCCCGTCCGGCCGCAGTCCCAGCAGCTCCTCTGCTGCAGTCTGCAGGCTGCTCATCCCCGGCCCCTCTCCCAGGCGGACCCCGAAGGGAGGAAACCCCATCAGTTGCACCCGTCATGTCACATCAGTGCAGCTGACACCTCCTGGATGGAGCTGTGGGACCAAGCGTGGCCACCTCCGCCCGCCCCTCAGCTGGGATGGGAATGTGGAAGGCGAGTGGTGGGGGCTCAGATGCCCCCAGGGTACAGAGGGCTGCATGCTCGTGCAGGAGAAATTCAAGGGACCCCGATCCCACAAAGTGCGGTCGCCACGTTGCCAGTTAACTGAAATATTCTCAGCCTCGTTCCAGTTTGAGAGGAGAGAGAACTGTAGACTAGGAGCCTGGAAGAAAGCAACCCCAGGGGAATGTTCTGGCGCTCGTGCAAGTCTCACGCACTCCTTTGATTCAGATTGGCGACTCTCAGCGACACTCTGAGCCTTTAAGCATGAAAGAAAGATGGGGGCACGTGCGCTGTGTGGTGACCCTCATCCAGCAGGAAGGAGGTCTGCACTCAAGGACAGAGTCCCCAGCAATGCCCTTGGGGCGCATCGGAGCTCCCGGCTCCTCACAGCCTGGCGTTTCCAGTCTTCTTAGGGTTCCCTGGACCCCGTGTCATCGCTGTGCTATTTGCAGTGTGGCACCAGTGAGCCATTTCTTCTTCCCTCCTCGTGCCATCTCATTGTCTGTCTGTAAGAGAGTCCCTGGGCTTAAGACGGCAAATCTGCGCTGAGATATAAACGTAAAAGTCGTTATCATTCTCCTCAAGTATATGTTAATGACACCCCGGAATGGCGATAATTAGATGAAGCATCATTTCACACCATCGCCAGTGTGCTTTACATTTATTTATCACCATTCTTTTCTCCAAAGTCAGCAAAATGGAGACTCGGACTGTACCCCAGGGCACCCGATGAGAGGAGCTTCCCGCAGCCGTTACAGGGCCTGCGAGCCCGCCGGCCTCTTCCACGGCTGTGGGAGGGGGACACGCTCTCCTGCCTGGCGCCCCTGTCCCTGCACTTCCCAGACCCAGGACACAGCCGCAGGGCTCGTCTCAGCGGGGGCCCCCTCACACAGCTCACAGACGGGGACCCTCAGCGGCAGAAACTGCCTCTCTCAGAGTCAGGAGGCGGGGAGGGGCCATCAGCTGTCGGCAGGTTGTACCCTTGGGGGCCTCTGTCCTGGGCTTGCAGGCAGGGGGCTTCACACGGCACCCCCACGTGGTCGTCCCTCTGGCTGTGCCCGTGTCCTAATCTCTTCGTACAAGGACACCAGATCGAAAAAGCCTCCCCCCCCCCCCCAGTGACCTCCTTTTACCTTAATCACTTCTTCGAAGACCCTGTCTCCAAACACAGCCCCATTGCGTGGTACGGGGGTTAGGACTCCAACAGGAATTGGGGGGCGGGGCACCCACTTCAGCCCATGACGCGCAGCCGGCTTGTGCGGGGCCGGTGGCGACCTCTCCTGAGCGGGTCCGTTTGCCCACGGAGCTGCCTGTGGAGCACCAGGCCTCCCAGCCTGTCTGCTGACCAGGCCCCTTCCGCCTCAGAAGTATTCTGCTTTGCACAGTCTGTCGCGAGGTCCCTATTCTTTGGGGTGGAGTTGGGCGTGTTTCTGCTTGGAGAGAATCAGAGGGTCCCTCCGCACCTTTTCCAACCGTCGGGGCCCAGCAGGGCCGGCTCACTGGGGGTTGAGAGTGTCCGCACTGGGTCTGGCACTGGCGGGGCCCTGGAGAGATTTATTCTTTCTTCATGTGAAAACTCGGCCGCCTTCCGTGCCCGGCACTGTACGCTGCACACCAGAGAGGTAGGGGCGGCCCAAGCGAGGGGCGTGGCTCAGGGGCCCCGGCCAAGGGGAAGGGGGACGCGCCCTCCGGAGCAGGGGTGGGCTCGTGCGGGGGCTTTGGTACTTTGATTTTCTTTGGCTGTAAGGGTTACGCCCATCTGGGGGTGGGGCCTTTTGATTGACAAGCTTGATTGACAGGGGGCCTAGTACTTGGCTACTTGTAACTGCGCATGCCCTTGCCCAGCGTTCAGTCTGTTGTGATGCTAATATATGGGGGTAGTCTGATGCTGGGGGTGAAGAGCCAGGGGAAATTGATCCAGGAGGTGATTAAGACTTTGAACTAGGAAAACGGTGAATCAGAGCTAAAGAACGAGGAAAAGGAGTCTCTAGTGTATGTGTGGGGGGCAGGGAGCTCCTCGGTTTGGCCCACATCAGTCCCGTGGAGGATGCACTCTTACTATCCCCAGGGTTGGATGTGGGAACTTGGATTCAGAGGGGTTAAGTAACTTGCTCAAGGTCACACAGTAGGTCACTGACTCACGAGTGAGTCGAGACAAAGCCCTTATCTTGTCTGGGACTACCTTGGTTTCTCTTCCTGCAAACGACACAAAGACGACAGAATCAGGTCAAGGTGCCCGTGGTGTTGGTTCTTGTGTTACTTTCCTTGGGGCTGCCTTAACAAGGCAGACCGGGGGCGGGCACTTAACAGCTGGCCTTGATCTCTCCCCGTCCTGGAGGTCCGAAGTCTCCGGTCAGGCATGGGCAGGGCTGGTTCTTCTGAAGACCTGGAGGGGGCATTTGCCCCAGGCGCATCCCTCCCCGTCTGACCACCTCGGGCACTTCTCAGTTTGTAGCTGGCATCCACATCATCTGTTCTCCACACCTGTCCTCCTCTGTGTCCAAATTTCCCCATTTCGTGAAGCTTCTGCCTCCTGGGAAATGGGCTTAATCTTTGGCGGGCTGCCTCTGCTCAGGGGACAGAGGCTCAGGGGATGTGCGGGGAAGGAGCATCAGGTCGGGTCAGAGGCCGGGGCCTCCGGTCCCTGTGCCTGGTGCCGGGAGGACAAGGGCCTACGCTGGCTGGAATGCTGGGTAGCCAGGGCCTCTCCCAGCGGTTGGGGGCGGGGGGACCCGCCTCGGGTCGGGACTGAGAGCGCACAGTCGGCTCCGAGCGCGGTCCCTGAAGTTAGATACAGTGAGTTAAAGCTTGTCGGTTTCATATAATCAGCTTAGAGCATTTGGAACTCAAAGGAAGGGAATTTAAATTTTATTTTATGATTTCTCAGTTCATTGTTTCTGAACTTTTAAAAAAAGATTTTAGTTTGAGGACATTAGTCTTCCCCCACTTCTCCTACACACGGTCCCCGACCTATGATGGTTCCACTGACAACTTTTCAACTTTGCAATGGTGCAAAAGCTATGCGTGTTCAGTGGAAACTGTGCTTGAAATTTTTGACTTGCGACCTTTCCCCCGGGCTGGCCATATGCAGTAGGCACTCTCTTGGGGGGCCGTGCAACGGCCTCGGCCACAGCTCCCCTGAGGTCACGCCATTCCGGGGCAGACAGCCAGTGCTCTGCAGCGTAGCCGTTGTGCCGATGACTGTGTCCACCTGCAGGCAAAGCGAGCGTCCTGAGCGCAGTCAGGTAGGCCAGGCAAGCTGTGATGTTCGCTAGGTGAGGTGTAAGAAGTGCATTTTGGACTCACAATGGCTTTCTAGGGACAGAACCCCCTTAAAAATCAAGGAGCATCTGTATTTCGTGCTGTCCACCTCTCTACTTCTACTTCTTACCCTTCTTTCTAGCTTCTTCGGGTAGGAATCGTGGCTGGATCGGTGTGCATGTGTGTGTGTGCATGTGAGTGTGCGTGTCCGTGTGTGTGTGTGCATGCATGTGCACGTGTGTGTATGTGCGTGTGCACATATGAGTGTGTGTACGTGTGCGTGTATGTGCATGTGTGAGTATGTGCACATGTGAGTGTGTGTATGTGTGCATGCGCGCGCGTGTGTATGTGCACATGTGAGTGTGTGTATGTGTGTGTGTGCATGTGCGCGCGTGTGTATGTGCACATGTGAGTGTGTATGTGTGTGTATGTGTGCGTGTGTGTGCATGTGCATGTACACATGTGCGTGTGCGTGTGTGTCTGCATGAGTGTGAGTGTATGTGCATGTGTGTGTGTGAGTGTATGTGCATGTGTGTACATGTGTGTGCGCGTGGTGTGTTCATGTGTGTGCGCACGCGCGTGTGTGTGCGCGCATATGTGTGTGTGCGTGTGTGTGCATGCGTGTGTGTGCATGCACGTGCGCACGTGCATCTGTGTGTGCATGCGCACATGTGTGTGCATCTGTGTGCGCGTGTGTGGGTGTGTGTGTGCATGTGTGTGTGCATGTGTGTGTGTGTGCATATCTCACCAATATGGGTCTTTTTTTCTTTCTTCTTTATTTAATCATTCTTCCTGTCCTTCCTTCTCCCTTTCCTTCTTTGTTTCTCCTTTGGTTCTATCCCTCCCTCCCTCTCACCATCCCTTGGTCCCTCCCTGATACAGCACAAAGTTAAGCACAGGTTAGAGCTGAGCAGACGTGGATTTGAGTGACAGCTATGCCACCTACTAGCTCAGATACTTAACAACCTCTCCTTCCACACCTGAAGCACAGGGGTCCTTGCCTGCTAGACGTGGCACAAGGGTTTGGTCTCAAACACTGGGCACTTAGCACTTGCTCAAGAAAGATAAGTGTCATTAGTCAGAAGTCACTTCCTGGGGCCCTGTTCACCACCCCCACTTGTGGGTGCTGCTGGCAGCCACACTGAGACTCACACCGCATCTGGACAGATGATGATCACTGTGCCCAAACCCACCGCCGGGAGCCATGGCCGTTGGGGGGTCCTCGCGAGAGCCAGCCTGTCCCTGCTCCAGCCCAGGATGACTCTCCTTCCGCCCCTCCCTCCATAGCAGTGCTGATTTGAATTCATGTGCTGCCTGCTAGGGTCTCCGTGAGTTATGCTTCTGGATCTTTCTGTGCCGCACGCTCCCTCTGATTGGGCAAAATCCCTTGCTAGGCTTCTGTGTAGGGTCTGAGCTGGGTGCCAACGTGCCCTGCCCGCCAGCCCCCTCCCCACCCTGCGATGAGGTGGGAGACTGCTGTCTTCCTGGAAGGCTGTCCTCACCTCCAGTGGCTCTTGGGGTGGTGACAGATGGGGCCCGGGTTCCTGGGCCAGGCCGGGCTGTTTGTGGGCTCCTGTTCAAAGTGAAGGCACGGCCCCCTGTCCCAGCTCTTCCAAGCCCCTCTCTTTGCCATAAAGGAAGATAAGGAAGGCCGTGGTCCGCGGTCACGGGGAGCAGGACGGCCTGTCTTGGCATTTTTGTTTCCTGCTGGGGCGGGGGGGTCTCCGATTCCTCTCCCAAGTCTGTAGCAAAAAGCCTTGACTTGATAAATGGGACGTGACCTTGAAGTAAATTTGCCTATTATCTAGAAGTCACGGAAGCAGATACTAAAAATGGGCTCCATTTATTTCACGAGGAGTCAGAGCATGTCAAGCTTCTCATAATTAGTGATAAACTCATCTCTGCTTGATGACTTTTTACACTGTTTGTATTTTTCATTGATGCCGTCACGCTCAGGTAGCTGTCACTTAAGGCAGGCTATGAGGGGGCTGCTTACAGTGCAGTTCGATTTTTCCTCCAGGACAGCCCGGGGTCCCTCCACTCCTGGGAAAGGCCGGGGTCCCTCTGCGCCCTGGACAGCCTGGGGTCCCTCCACTCCTGGGACAGGCCGGGGTCCCTCTGCGCCCTGGACAGCCTGGGGTCCCTCCACTCCTGGGACAGGCTGGGGTCCCTCTGCGCCCTGGATAGCCTGGGGTCCCTCCATGTCCCAGTGCCTTGCTGTCTGCACTTGGCTTCTACGGCCCTTCTCCACCACTCTCAGACGTGGCCGCCACTGTGAACCTGCACAAATAAATCTTCGGTGCTGCATGTAGATATATTGTCTTTTCCTCGTTCAGGAGGGAGTGATTTGCAGCCCCCGGTCTGTGTCAGCCAGCACCCGCATGTGCCATGGCCAGCGCACGGCCGGGGAAGCACTGCTGTTCGCGGACCAGATGAGGCCTCGGGGCCTTGTTAACGGGGCTCCTTGCCACGGAACGCGTTGTTTACGGACAGGCAGGTCGCCCCGGCTGTGTGTCTTCAGCCTGTGGTGGGAGGGCGTGTCTCTGATTGGCATTAACGGTCAAGAAAGGGATGAGGAGCTATACATCCCAGGGAATGCAGCCTGGCAGCTTTGGCTGTAAAATCTCCTCCTTCAGCTTCTCAGAAAGCACTCAGTAAAGTGGGGACCTCCCTTCTAGAAAGTTCTGGGAGGCTTGCCCCATGCATAGAGCTTGGGGTGCAATGAGCTGACCTGAGTGCAAGAGGGGTGCTTTCGGAAGGCCTGTTCACTCCTGCTCCATCTTACAGCCCTGACCTCAGTGGTGGGGGCCAGCTGGCCCCTTCCCAGCGAGAGTCTGGGGACACGAGGGGCTGGGACACAGCCCACCTGCCCTAATGCCTGTGCCACATGCAGGGGGTCCCAGGCTTCACGGAGCTCCTGGATGGCTCCATTCCTGGGGCAGGAGAAGCAACTGCTAGCCTCACTAAACTGTGCTCTGAAAGAGGCTGGGCCCCCAGTACTCCTGGTGGGGACTCAGGCGGCCCCTCTCTGAGCCTCCATACCTCAGCCCCTGCCCTCAGCCCCTACCTGCCCGCAGCCCTACGTAGGAAGCACGTTTCTCCTCAGCCTTCGCTTCCAACTCCTCTCCTCCAGCTCGGGTTTTAGCTCTTCTGTGGGAAGTGACCAGTGTTGTTTGCAGAGATAGGCACGTGTGGCCGTCTGCATATGGACCAGTGGGTCTCGTGGCCTGTCCAGCTGGGGTGTGTGTGGTGGGGGTGTGGACTCCAGCCTGTGTTCTGGGAATATAAGCTCAAGGGGGACCTGCATGATGAGCAGAGAAGGTGAAATGCCCATCTTGTTCGTAACCAGGCCTGGGGGTGCTTTCGGGACTAGTGTGTTAGTCTGGGGGGGTGGGGCTGCTGCAGCCGAGCAGCATGGACGGGGAGGCCAAAGCCTGGGATTTACTCTCTTGAAGCCCAAGATGGAGGTGTCGGCAGGCCTGGTCCCCTTTGGGGCCCCTGCGGCGGCCTGGTTTAGGCCTCTCAGTGTCCTCAGTTGGCCGGTGTCTTTGTCACTCCTTGGCTGTAAGAGCGGCACCCCATCTCTGCTCCGTCTCCACATGGTGTCGGTGTCCAAATTGCCCCTTTGTGTAAGGACACCAGTCCTGCTGGGGTAGGGCCCACCCTTATGACATCATTTTAATGTAATGACCCCCGTAAAGACCCTGTCTCCAATTAAGGTCACAGTGTGAAATGCTGGGGGGAAAATTTTTTGTGGGGAACACAATTCAATCTAACAGCCAGGATGGGGCGATGCAGCCATAGATGCGTGAGTTGGGATCTGCCAAAGCAGGCTCAGGAGGTGGTCCCCACTCGGGAGGTGGTCCCCCTCGGGAGGTGGCCCCCCTCGGGAGGTGGTCCCCGCTTGGGAGGTGGCCCCCCTCGGGAGGTGGCCCCCCTCGGGAGGTGGTCCCCGCTTGGGAGGTGGCCCCCCTCGGGAGGTGGTCCCCGCTAAGGGTGTGTCCTCCAGGACCCCATGCTGAGGACAAGGGCCCCGTCAGCACGGTCCAGTCTGCCATTTACCAGCCAGCCGTGACCTCTGTCAAGTGATGACCCCAAAGGTCAGTTTCCTGACCTTGGGGTAACCACCCACCCTGGAGGACTGACCTGCAGGCCAGGGAGCTAACAGACAAACTTACGCTCTTCACCTGCCGGGAGCACAGCAGTTGCTCTCGGAGTTTGTGCGTCCCCCCCCGCCCCCCAAGACAGCACGACCTTCTCTGCGTCCCATCCCCGTCCCCTTGTCCTCACCTGGCCCGGCAGCGTGCCGGGATTTGCAGCGACGGCAGAACGTGTGAGTGAAAGCGGGGGGCCACCCCCTCCTGTCACCCCTGCCACCTGCTCTGCACCGGCTCCGTGCGCAGCCCCTTGGCGGTCGGGGCACACGGTGGCTTGGCTGCAGGGGGTTTCCTGCTGAGCTTAACGGGCTCGTTGTCTGCAGCACGTCATGTGCCCGGAGGGCCCCGGGCGGCTGGGGGCCAGCCACTGCTATGGGGCTCGCCCCGGCAAACGGCTGCGGCGTGCACGTTCTTCCTCGGGCAGTGACACGGCTCCCGGGGCCCTTAGTGGTAGGAGCCGGTGCTGCCGGCCAGCGTGGCCAAGGGGCTGGGAGGGACGCCGTTTGGGACTGGCGACCCCCCGTCGTACCAGGCAGCCGCCACGGTGTTGAACAGAAGAGGTGGGTCCCCTGGTTCTGTCTGAACGCACATTCATGTGTTCAGCCAACGCCTCCTGAGCACCTAGCCTGGGCCAGGTCTGTCACCAGTACTGGGGACACAGAGGGAAACAGGACAGATTTGGTCCCCGGCCTCATGGGCCCCAGAGTCAAGCGCAGAAACTTCAGGGGAGGGCGGTGGCCACCTCCCCAGGGGAGGAGCTGGGGGCGGAGGGGGGGAGGCGGCCTTCTGCCAAGGTGACAGGTGAGCTGGAGTGGGCGGGGCCAAGAGGTGCAGAGCCTGGGACCCCTAAGGGACCGCGCCCTCTTCCTTCAGGGACTGCTGGGATCCTCATCGTTTACAGCACGGAAGGAACTGGAATGCACAGGTCCGATGTACCCAGCTGCTAAGTGGCTTTTCTAAAGCTTGACTTTTTTAAAAGTCAAGGTGAACCTCATTTCATGCAATAAATATTAACCTGGAAGGTTGGGGGTGCATTAAACTTTTATACATCACAATCAATTTCTTGTGCAGGCGAGGCCTTGCTACTGGCGGAAAAGGCAGGTGGGCAGCCCCGCGGTGGGGGTCAGCCCACGCGTGCCTCCAGGGAGCTCCGTGGGGAGGAGCCATCTTGGATCCTGTTCTTTTCTTGCGTCCTGCATCTCCGGCTTCACTCCCGGGGCTCTGGGGATGCCCTTGAGGAAGCGTCCCTGAGACCTAGCCCCTCGGAGTGTGATATCCCTAAACGCGTAGGCCGGAATCCGTTTACCTTAGAGCACCTGCCGCGAGCTTCTCTGTATTTGGACAGGGCCAGGCGCCCACCGGCACGTCGTCACCCCTGTGCCCAGGGACCCAGTGTCCTCACAAGGCCACAGCACACGTGCCCTGCCTGCTTCACATTCCAGTCACGTGGGTTTGGAACTGACACGTCCTCTGTCTTCCTTTCTCCCGTGCATGGTGGGCGTGGGTGGGGGCCGGGGGTGGTGGGTCCACGGGGCGCAGACAAGTGGTGGGATACGACGGGAGGGTCGATCGTGGCCCGCCCGCCCAGCTGCAGGAGGCGCTCTGGGACATTTTTAATGCAGACATACGCCGAGCTGGGGGCGCACGGGTGTGCGTAGTGTCCACGGCGCCTCGTCTGACCCACGGCCAATCGGAGCAGGGGGCCCCCACGCGTGCTATTGCTCATGGGCTTGGGCTGGGCTGTTTTTCTTACATCCTTTTCACTGGGTGATTAATATCTTTTTAAATGTGCAGCTGTAGTGAATTCTTAATAAATTATTTGGTAACACATTGAAATCACTTTGTAAGCTTTCTGTTAACACCTGTAAGGGGCCTCCAGCTAGAACGTGTTAGCTCAGCATCTTCCTGATGCCGGACACTTGGTGTCATAGCCGTCTCAGAGGCTGTTAATAAATAATGAATGGGGGAGTGATCTAGGGGGTGACCTTTCATAGAACGTCATGCCTCAGCTGAATCTGACTTGACCCTTTCTTTTCCGCTGTCTTCCGGCTTTCAGGGGGTGGCAGTTTGCAGGTCAGGGGCTTGGTTCCTGCCGGCGAGTGACATTCCCACAAGATCGGTGACACAGGGGCTCGGGAAGATGGAGGCCCTGTGATAGCAGGACTGTTTGGGGCCTCAGCGAGTGTGGGAGGGAGGAGGCCTCCTGCCTGTTCCTGAAGGCAGTGGTGAGGCCCTGCGGACCCCCGTACGGGCTCTATGTGTGTGGACAAAGCGTGTGGCAGCCCCACCGCCGGACAGCCAGGTGTGGGTGTCCCTCCAACGAGCTTGTGTCGATGGGCCGTCTGCTAAGGCCTTACGACTTGCTAGCCCTCCCTCAAAGGGGCAGCAAGTCAGAGCCTCACAGAGACCAGGACCCCTGGTGACACTGCCCAGGGGAGAGTCACAGACCCGTAAAGTCACTGACACTTAAAGCCAGCAAAGCCCACACTGTTTCGTCTAGCCCCATCAGTTCACAGAGGGGAACGGGGGCTCAGACGAGCCAGGGCCTTTCCCAAGGTTGCCCCTCGAGTCTGGAACTCTGGCCTCCATGTCCATTGCAGCTCTCGGGCCGCTCCATTCATTCCCAAACAAACGTTACCGCGTGCTGACCACAGGCAGGTGCCGTGGGGCATCCTGGGGACTCCGCAGAGAGCAGGACCGACCTGGCGTCCCTGCCCTCCTGGGAGATGCCTGCTCGGTTAGGTGCACAGTGGCCCTCGTGGCTCCCACGTGCGCTTAAGGGGGGAACAGAGGCTCCGACAGCACGTGTCAGGGAGGGGAGCGACCCAGGCCTCCCCGAGGACAGGATGAGGCAGCGAGGCGAGGAGGGGGTTCTGGGGAGAAGGCATGCCCCTGTGTCGTGCACTGTGGGCTGCAGACTGCGGTCCCCTGTCAGTGGGGCTTGGATAAGCCCCTGGGAACACCATTCGGTGCCTCTAGCACCTCCAGAGTCTCCCCTCCCCCGGCCACATTCACACCTGCCGGCAGTCAGGTCGGGGCTTCCAGGCTGGGTGTGGCCCACTGGGAAGGACTGTGAGTCATCCCAGAGGGGGACCTTCCTCAGGAGTCCAAGCTGAGGGGGCAGCAGCGGGGAAGTCCAGCCAGCCCCACAGCTGGCTCCCAGGTCCGGTCCCCAGGCTGCGGACACTGAGGACCGTGGCGGACCGATGAGGGGTCCGCACCCCAGGGAGCACTCAGCCGCGCCCCCTCCCGGGCCAGGCTCCGTGGCCTGAACCTGCAACATCAATTCAACCGCTGAAAATCACCCTAAAAATTATCTCTAGAATTTTATTTCCTCAAACCCCGTGTAGATCACATTTTATTGTTGAGTACTGAAATCTCATTACTTTGGGAAGTGCTATTACTAGGCTATTACCTGAAAGGAGTTCCTCTCTTCCGTTCCGATTAAAACCTCCTGTTCATATGCTGAAACCTGCTTTCAGACTTGCCTCAATTTCCTTCATGCTTTTAAGAGTCTAAAAGTGCAGTGACGCGCCTCTCCCGGGCCTGACGCCTAGGGATGGCCTTGCCTGGGTAGGCAGGGTGACAGGGCAGCCCTGCCAGGGCTGGGACACCATGGCCGCTTCTGGTCCCCGGCTCGGTGAGGGTGGACGGTCCCTTGCTGTGGCCCCTGGTTCGGTTGCTCCGTAGGATCCTAGCTGTGTGCTGAGATCGGACACGAGGTTCTGGCTGCAGCTCTGGCCCAGAGGGCGCCCCTCCTGTGCCCAGCTCTGGGCAGGTCATTCTGGGAGAGCTGGCCAGACGGACACTCCAGAACTTTCCAGAGACGGGCAGAACCAGGGCGGTCGGCTCTGCCACCCGCGGGAGTCGGGCCCCGGGGCAGGGGGCCTGGAGGGTGGAAAGTACCGTCTCTTCTGAGGCTGCTCCCACCGGGCACGGAGCCACCTGGCTGCCCGGGCCGGAGTTCCGGACCAGGGGCACCGTCGCACGCCTTGCTCACCGTGTCCTTTCAACTCTGGCCTCTGCTTACAGCTGCTGGCATGCAGCTCTCGGGAGGTGTCTGTCAGAGGGACGGCGGAGTTAACAGCAGCACCCGGAGAGCACCGGGGGTTCGGGGGGGGATTCTCCGCAAAGTGCCCTCAGGACTCCTTAAGGGCCGAGCTGCTGTTTTCAGCCCACCGCGGTCCCCCAGGCCCAGCACACCCAGCACACCTACCTGCCTTCGTTGCCCCAGTCTGACCTTGCCGAGCTGCACTGACCTAACCCCTTGAGGTGTGTGTCCACCTGGGTGCGAAGTCCTAGTGGGGCAGCCTGGGGTACGGCCTCGCCGCACCGGGTCTGCTCGCTGGGGTAGGAGCTGCCCATCCTTGGCTGGTGAGGGCTGGTGGGGCAGCCACCCCCTTCCCGCGACAGGCTGCTCTGCTGAGGCCTTGGGGGAACCTCAGAGTGGCCCTGGGCCCCCACACAGGCACTGGCTGGGGGCGCACGTGGCTAGAACCCGGGACTCTGAGCAGGTGGGGTTATTTACAGCCTCCAGGGCCAAGACTTCTCCGCCCCGCCGGTGACGGGCAGCAGCTGAAGTAGATGCTCTGTGTGCCGGGAGCGGATGGTGACATTCAGCTCTTCCTCTCCAGGGTGTCCACCACAGCGTGGCCAGGGGGACTCATGTCCCCGGCCCAGGCGCCAGCGCCAGCCTCTTGCATTGACAGGAGGCTCCCACCCCCCACAGCACACTCTCCGCGGCTTCTGTCCCTGTAAGGGACAAGGGGCAGCGCCCCGTTTCCGATGCCCATCCATCTGGGTCCCTAGTTCCAAAAGCTAATTTTGGATGAAACCTCTCAGTCGCCGGGCTGCTGCTTCTGCCAGACCTGACCTTTGACCTCATCTCTGGGCCCCTTCCCTGCCCCTCACCCCACGCCGCCTGCTTCCTTCATCTCTGTGCTATTCTTTCCTCTTTAAAAAAAAAAAAATCCTGCTGACAGGAGCTTTCTTACTTGTCATTTTGGAGATCATCAACAAATTCTATAGAGAGGTGACCTCCATTATGAGAGAGAAGCAGGGAGTTGGACGGGACCCAAGCTTAGGAGTTGGAACTCTTTTGACTGGCAAGGTGACATTGCGTGTCATATCAGCATTCACGGCCAGCCCTGTTCTCCTCGGAGAGTAATTATTTCTTTCAGAGCGAAAGGTCCAATTTGCTGTAAAGAACAGAGCCCCAGGTGAAACGGAAGCGCGAGCGGGGAGCTCACGTGCCAGGAGGGAGACCCCCGGACCCGGACCCGGCCCCACTCCCGTCTGCGTCGCGATGACCACGCCGCCGGGTGCACTATGCTTGTTTGTCCTGCGTCCGGCCACAGCACATCGGGGTGGCTCCGCATTCCTGCGGTGAGGCCCGGCCGGCGGGCTGACGGAGCCGAGCCCCCCGCAGGTGACACAGGCTCCTTTGTCTCCACCTGGCCTGGGCAGGGCGGGGGCCGGGAGGGCACCTTTGGAGAAACACTGGGAGATCTGTGGTGCTCTGCACGCGCCTCCTCTATCCCCAGCTCCTGGGCTGTTACAGGACAATGTGGGGGCCAGGTTTAGGGCTTTGGACGCTACCACTGCAACTGTCCCATTGGGTCCAGATGGCCCGCCCATGAAGCAGCTCTGTTCGCCCATCCTATGGTCAAGCAACGTGAGGCTGCAGGTGAGGAAGCCTCCCAGACCCCCGTCCCCACAGACGGGGGCTCCTGCGGTCTGCTCCCACACCATCTACCGCTGGGGTCGCACTTGTCACATGCACTGTCTTTGCCTCTGCACCTAACACCACACCTAGCCCACGGCCGGCGCTCCGCACGCTTTCATCAAATGACTGGGTGAGGGCGAGGTGAGATGAGCTGCCGCCCAGGGCCGCCCCGCTGGCCGTGCACAGAGCATGGACTCGGGCCCCAGGCTGTGCCCTGCGGAGCCCACGGCAAAGCCACTACATTTTCTTGACTTCCTATGGAACCACAACTGTCACACCACACCTCTGTCTCCTCCCCTCTCTGCCTCTGCTTTTGGGGGTTCAGTGAAAGCTGACATGTTGCCCAAGACCAGAGGGGAGAGAATGTGGAGGCACAGGTGCCCGAGGGGGCTCGGCCAGGTCCTGGCTTGGGAGAGTTGCTTCCTGCCCCTCCTGCCCCCCACCACAGGGACCTGGGGGAGCTAAGGTGGCATCCCCATGAGAAGTGTCTAAACCTGACCCTCAACCTGGGGCACAGGAGCGGAGGAGGACTCCCACTTGTCACGCAAGTCTGGTCGGAAGCCGGGGTGGTATCGGGTGTGGCTGATCCAGGTCCTAGTGTAAGGTTGCCAGCAGCAGGACAGAGCTGAGACTTGAACTGGGGACTCCCGATGAATTCCTTTTCCACCACACCCCAAATCCCATGTGTGGCAGTCAGGGCACCGGGCACCACGAGACCCGGGACGTCCGATGCCGACTGCATAGCCCTTCTCTGTCTCTCTCTCTCTCTCTCTCTCTCTTCAGGGCTCCGAGCAGAGACCGCCCCCCCCCCATCCCACCCACGGGGGTGGCGAGGGCTCATCCACCCGGGGGTGACGTTTGCTCCCCACCTCTGGCTGTCTGTGATCTCATGTACACGAAGGAAATAAAACTCAGAAGCCAATTGACTTAACCATGAACCAAATGCGGGTTGGTTATTACAGCGTATGCTAAATTTTAATGGCATTTAGAAAGCACTTTGTGGGGTAGAAATGGAAGCACACCCCTCACGCTGGAGCTACACTCCCTGTTTTATAGCGCAGAACGCCTCCCTGCTACAACCCAGAGACTTCCAAAGGTCATAAGGCACGTTTGAACCCAGGGGTGTTAATAGGCGGACGGCACACGCAGACCCAGAAACGGAGTAAAAGAATCCATTACGGTCCGGTCGGGTTGGAGAGAAGACACACATGACTGGAAACGCTTTTAGCACCTCCCGGCCCACCGACCGCTACTTACTGGCACGTGTTCTGGCGCGAGGGGGCGGGCGCGCACACGGGGGGCGGGCGCGCACACGGGGGGGCGGGCGCGCACACGGGGGCGGGCGCGCACACGGGGGGCGGGCGCGCACACGGGGGCGGGCGCGCACACGCGGCCGTGCGCTTTCTGCACTCACTGTCCCTTGCAGAACGATGCCCGTTCTCCCCTTCTTACATCTCAGCAGAGATGTACTCCGACCGGCAGGGAGCGTCGTCCGGGTGCCCGCCGCTCGCCGCCCACCTCGCTCTGCGCTGCGCGGGGCCCCGGGGTCCGGCATCAGCCCCGCTGCGTGTGTCTCACGGCCCTGCCCTTGCGTGTCTGCTGGTCACCCCCAGCCCGTCTGCTCCCCGTCTGCATTTTCCTGCTGTGCTGGCGGGAGGGCAGGCCCCGGCAGAGGTCGGCTCTCGCCGTCCGGCTCATCGGAAGCGCATTTCCTTCCGTGGTGGTCGGATCGGAGGGCCGGGGACGGCCGGGGATCCGCCGGTTCCGGAGCGATTACAATGGGAATGATTTTCCGTGTTGTTGTTGTTTTGGGTGACAATTCCTGCGGGTGTGTTGATGGTATTCTTTCTATTTTTCCTTTACTTCACTTCGTTTCATTATATTTTGTTTTATTCACCTGTTCACGCTTTTCTCTGAGACGACGGGTGCCTGGCCGTCTCCGCCCCGGCGCCCCAGCTGTTAGTGGCACAGCCCCTTCCCGGCCGGGGCCCAGCGCAGGCGCATCCCTGAGGACTCGCGGGCCTAACGGGCACGTGATCTGGGGCCCCATCTCCTCAGCCTCAAACAGGAGCACTTCTCTCTGCTGCTCAAGCAATTTCCTTGTCGTCAGTGTTGGTCACCGCGCCAGTCTGCAGGCGTGTGCCCACCCCCCAGTGCAGGGACTGGCACTCAGGGGCATTAACAAGGGCTGCAGGTCCCGGAAGTAGGGGGCCACAGGACCCCGACCTGACCCGGGACAGTTACCTGCAGCCTGTCCCGTAGCCACCGCGCTGCGAGGCCTCAGCGTCGTGTGTCAGGCCCGGCTGGCGCAGCCCTGGCTGCTGTGCTGGTTCTCCTGCGGTGCCTTCCATGGCCTCAGAGCCTCGTGACCAGCCCAGTGTCCCAGGGGACGCTCCGCAGGTGCTCGCTGGCGCCCTCCGCCGCACACTCAGCCAGTAGGAGGAAGCAAAGCAGGGGCTCTCTCGTCCGGACTCCTAGCCTTCACTCTGTCCACACTCAGGGGTGGGGTGTCCTGGTATCGTAGGGTGTTTGGCAGCATCCTTTGCCCCGCCCCCTGGATCACACCCCAACCCCCTAGTCGTGACAACCAAGGACGTCTCCGGACTTTGCCAAATGGCCCGGGGCAGCAGACTTGTCGGGTTGAAGACCAAAGCTCTGCTCTACGGAAGACATTTGTTCAAGCGCTGGATTGATTTTCTGTGGATTGCAGTCCTCGCCAACCCCCGCCCCGAAACCCCGAGTCAGCCGCAGGGGAGTGAAGTGAGGCCCGGCACAGGCCCGCACGTGGCACTGCCCGCCGCCGTGCTCCACCCCTCCCTGGGCCGCACCCCTCCCCCCACGCCGGGTGGGGTGGCCTGGGGGTGTCACATGCAGGCTCATCAGAGCCCCGCAGCGCAGAGGGGCCCGGGGACAGCGGGAAACCCAAAACAACACTCCTGCGTTCAGACAACTTTGGATTTTTGCCTCGTGGGGAGACGTATGAATTATTTGGCGCGCGGCATTAGTCTCCCTGCTCCTGAAAGGGGTTCTGCGTCTTTCACGGAGCCTGGTTTGGAAACATAACTCACAGGTTGTGCAAATACCCCATCAGCGGTGCGGTGGCTCATTTCATTGTCTTCGGCGCATGGGATCTCCATTATTTGCACTGTTGATAAAAGGCAGCATTTCCAGCAGATCTGCGCTACCCCATTTAGCTGAGAACAGTGATTTATGCCCCCTCACCATCGGACATCCTCGATTTCCTTAGGTAATAAGGAACGCTCCCACGGCCGGGATGAGCGGGCACGACTGGGCGCCGAGCTCGGCAAAGTCCCGAAGTGCCGGAAGGGTCACGACCAGCAGTCCCGCCCGGGAGAGGCCCCAGGGCCCGCCTCCCGGCCCCCTGCCTCCGGTGGAAGCCGGGAGTGAGCACGTGTCATTGACAGATGGCCCCGGAAGCAGCCAGGTCCCTGACGGAGGGCCACCTACTTTGGGAGCGACGGCCGGCAGGCGCGGGCCCTGTCCCAACGCCACCTCCTCGCGGAGACGGAACGCTGCTGGAGCCTTTATTTTTCAGCGGCCTCGGGGAGGGGCACCCAGCGCCCCGTGTGCCCGGCCCAGGCGCTTCTGCACGTTAGAACAGCCACGGGCCGCTGAGGGCGGGGGAGGCGGAGTTAGGGCCTCGGACTGGAAACGGAAGGACTCGCACATCCAGCACAAAAGGGAATCGCTGGGCCGGGAGGGAGCGAGCACCCCGCTTCCCCGCGGACACCCGGGTGCAGAGGGAAGGAGGCGGCCACGGCCGAGGCCAGAGGCATCCAGAACAGCGGCTGCTTCCAAACACACAGGCGGTTTGCTTCTTCTCAGCCTCGCTTGGACAGAGGGGAAGAAGGTTCCGGAAATATTTGGGCATTTCGCGGATCACCGTGCCAGCTCCTGAGGCTCTGCCCGAGCCGGTGGAACGGCCCCCACGTAGCTGAATGGCCGGGGAGGGAGCGGTGTCATTCCCGTTGGAGGCGCTGAGAGGGCCGAGGTGACCTTCTGTGAAAAGGACTGCTTGGGGCGCATTGAGAGACACGTCAGTGCAGCCAGGGCCGTTGTCCTCAGTCTCAAACCAAGGGTCCCTGGACCTGGCCCGGGCTGGCCCCACACCCCTCTTCCCACCATTGGCCACCCGCCGCTGACTCACAATCCTGCCTCAAACAGTAACTGTTGCTATGGCAACCTGCCTTAGGGGTCCCGTGGTTGCCACTGAGAGTCTGAGGCTAAGACGAATAAACGTCCTGGGAAATAAAGACAGAGCACGGGCCTGGGGACCGGTGCCCCTCTGGGGCGGGCGAGTGTGTCGGGGTGTCAGCCACCATCACCCACCTTCCCTCCTGGGCTGGGCCTTTCCCCAGAGCAGACCTGGCTCCTCAGGTTAGGGGACCAGTGTCCCCATGGTAACGCACGCTGGAAGACGGCCATTAATATTGGGGTCCCACTTCCAGGCAAAATACGTGAGACTCAGATTTGTTTGTGACTTTGAAAAGCAGCTGTTTCCCACCACAGGTGGCCTTTCAAACACAAAGCTTCACGAAGTCAGCGACGACGTGTACGCCACCCTTCGTGCACAAAGCTGGGGTCAAGGTGGGTGTCGCTAGGAGAGGCACCTCGGAGGACCGTCTTGCAGCCCCCGTGGCCCCTCCTGCCGGGGGCAGCCCTAGTGAGGCCCGGCCCCTGCCTGCCTCGGGCTACAGCACGGGTGGGCGTTCTCGGTGCCTAAAACGCTAACGAGGAAGCCAAGCAAATGCGCGAGCTGCCCGGAAAGTATCCAGCCATGTAACCTTTCTTGTTATATTGACAATGGCTGGATTCTTTCCAGACAGCCCTCATATTTCAAGGTCCCCCAGGGGCTCCCTTGGGTCTTCTTGATGGCATCTTGGCCACCTCAGTCCAGAAATGTTTCAAACTTACAGTCGCATGAAGGTAAGAACACAGCTCTTAACGTACTTATTTGAGGAGAGTCCACTGCCCAGCTGGATGTGACTGGACAGCCAGTGGCCCTGCCCTGGCCTGTCCTGTGTCCCAGTCGGCCCTGATGGCTGCTCACCCGATGGGGAGCATCTGAGGGGGAACCCCCATTGCATTCAGTCCTCTACCGTGAGCAGAAGCTAGCCAGCTCCAGAGGATGCCACCACGTGAGGGGCGAGCCCCAGGGTGAGGTTGTCGGGGAGACCCCAGCCAGTACCTGGAACTCCAGTGCCTAACGGAGAGGCAGGCAGCGAGACCACGTGACCTGGTCGCTCTGTGCCCTGAGCTCCTGGGGACAGAGGAGCTAACCAGGCTCTCTCTGTTCCCCTCCCCACTTCCTCCTTAACGACCCTGCCGTCCTGAGGGGTGGGAATGAGCAGACGCACTGATGCTACAGGCCACGAATGGAAGTATTGTAGTTCCGGGTCATGAAGCTGGGGGGTGGGGGGCTAGGATTTGCCCCCAGGCCCGTCTGGCTCTTCTGCCCTGTGGACTCCAGTGCTGTTTGGCCCTGGAGATGGAAGAGGCTGTCTGTCGAGTACCGGGCACCATCTGGCCCCATCCCCTGCCCATGGGGACACAACCACCTGTCAGGTGGCTGCTGCCCGCTGGGGCTGCTCCACCCTGAGCCCACATCCCAAGGTCACAGATTGGCTCACAGATCCGGGTCATCTGGAGGTGCTGGGCCTGCTGTGTTTCCATTCTGAAGAGGGCCCCCCTCAATCCTAGCACAGGGAGAGCACCAGCCTGTGCACTCGCCCCCCAGCCCCGCGCCTGCCTAACCCCAGCTCCCTATCGCAAGGAAGAGGGAAGATCTGAAAATCCCCCAGAGTTCTCTTGGTTGGCAACCCTGTGCTTAGTGAGAAGTGCTAGGCATTGGGGATACGGCAGTGAACACAGTTTTCCCTGGGGAGACAGGCAAGTAGCAGAGGTGGGAAGGCGACACGTGTGATAGGCCGCGAAGCCCTCACACTGCGGGGACGTCGGGCACGGCTGGACCAGGACTCTGGTCCCTGAGTGTGTCTCGTGCTGCCCTCCTCCTCAGGTCTCCCCCGTTCGTGGCTAACTTCCCGGCATTTACCCAGCAGGAGGGAAGTGACATGTACGTGTCAGACCTCCGAGACACGTGTCCAATGTCCAGGGGAAGCGAGAAGCTGTTTGCCTAAGCAGTGCGCAGAAGGCCCCGGGCTTCCCTCTGCTTGGATCGGCGGAGGCCAGCCGACCGCCTGAAACCAATCTCTGCGGCTGGGAGGGCGCGCTCCGTTTAGACTAAGGGTTGACCGCGGCTCGGGGCCCCCACGCAGCCCGGCTCTGTTTTTATGAATAAACCACAGCCACCCCTGGGTTCCCACGCCGCACGGAGCTGCAGAGTGGGGCAGGTTGTGGGTGCAGCTGTACGATTATACCACAACGCCGAAACGTGTTCTCCCTGCCCTCTCACAGGAGCTCACCAACCCGCATGAGAGGCTGTCCTGGAAGATGCCGTCAGAGGAGATCTCCCCCACTTCCACGTGTGTTAGATGAAAGTGGGGGAGATGAGTGCTGCCCACTTCCGCACCCCCGATTCATTTATTCATTCTGCAAAGGGAGCTGGCCGACTTACGTGGCACTCACCCCCTGCTTTGCCACAGAGTCTCATGGAGAGAGAGCACAAAGGCGCGTCAGATACTTAGAACAGCCAAAGGCGGGGGCAACCCAGGTGTCCCCCAACTGCAGACGGGTGAACAGACGTGGTCCGTCGGCACCCTGGAATGTCACTCACTCCTGAAAGGGAGTGAGGTGCTGGCACATGCTGGGGGAGAGGGCACAGGAAACAGCCACGTAACGGACAGGAAGGGGCTTTCCTTCTGGGGTGATGCACGTGTTTTGGAACTAGACAGTGGTGATGGTTTCACCACATTGCCCATGTGCTTAACGCCCCTGAATTGTCCACTCTAAAATGCCAAGTTCTGTGCTATGTGAATTTGATCTCACTTTACAGAAATCAGAGCCCGAGTGAGACCTGCTGCGTGGGGAGGCCTGTGGGCCCCGTAGGCGATCAGGGGAGCCCCAGGGCCAGCGCCTGACTCCCTGGCTGGGACGTTATTCCTGCCTTTCCTGAGCTCATGTCTCGCACAGGCTCCTCGCCAGCACCCCTCATGCCCGGGCAGCCCCTGGACCCCGACCCACAGACGTGCTCTGACAGCGGTGTGCGTGCCTCAGGGTAGCACTGCGGGCGCCCGCCTCGCCTGGCTCTCTTTGGCACCCTGGTGACGAAGTGCCACAGTGCATGACAGGGTCTGTAAATTTGCCTGCAGTGTTGGCATTTATGTTTGCCACCTTTGTAAAAATATTATTTCCCATTGCTCCCCTGTTTTTATAATGTCAATATACTAAGATCTACCTCTCAGTATTACATTTTATACACAATGCCGCTTTCTTTATGCCCTAGAGCACATGTGTTTTCCTAACTTGGCTTTCAAAAATAGTTGGTTTTCAAAGAGATGTCGCAGGAGACTTGCTGTTGGCAGTAAAATAAGTTTGTGTGTGTGTGCACGTGTGTATGTGCGTGGTCTGGAGCAAAAGATGTGATGGAATCCTTCATTGAAATTCACCTTTAACATTCAAGTTTTATTTTTATTACAATTTGAAATCCATCGTGAGGGATCCTTATCTGCAGAGATTCATTTTCTTCAAGAAGTTTCCTCCTTGGTGATATAATTTAAATTCAGGGAGCCAGGAACGAACACAAGTGTCTCATTTTTCAAGCTGGTGGCAGAAAAGGCTGCTGGTGTCGGAGCCCAGGAAAGTAAAGCAAAAGTGCCATCTCTGTCTGTGGGTTCTCCTCCTATTGGGTCCCCATCAGGGCGTTCAGGAGTGCTTCTGAGCCCCTCAACCAGCAGAACTCCCCAGAGGACAAGGGCAGTGGCCATCTGCGCTAGCAGGCAGGGCTGCGAGCGGTTTGAACTGCTTCCTCGCCCGTCTCTGACTCCTCCTCATCTGGACCTTTCGGTCCTGCTCACAGCCTCTCCTCTCCTCCTCCTCCTCCTGAGGAAGCGCTTCCTGGTGCTTTCATTTTTCACACCGTGGAGCCGAGCTGCCTCTGTCTGCCTGTGCCCCACAGGCTCGATGGGGCTGCAGCCAGCCTGACGTGAACCTACAAAAGCAGGCAGCGGGAGGAAGGGCCGCTCTCAATCAGCAGTCACCACTTTGGGAAATAAAATGGCAATTTAATTAATCGCCCGATGCCAGGGCTGAGGACAGAGTCTGCAGGAGTTTCTCTAGAATTTGAGGAAATTATTGCAGATTGTGCATTCAGTTCTTAGGATGAATACCAAACTCCGGACATCATATGTTTTGACATGTCTATTATTTGTATGCAAATCTGGTTCTTGCAAAGGGATTTCCTGAGAGACCGGTGGGTTCGTTTTCCTGCAGGCTCAGAAGGTGACTGTCCATCTGCCTGGCATGTCCCTCTCCTTGAGCGTCCTTAAAAGGGTGCCCAGGTGGATGACATTTCATACTCCTGGCCACCTTTCCACTGGGGCTGCTGAACTGGAAAAAAAAAAAATCCCCTCATGCCTAAGTAAGACTCTAGCATAAATACATAATTGGGCCGTACGAGGGCTGTCCGGAAAGTATCCAGCCATGTCACATGAAAAATGGAGGCATTTATAGCCGGATTTTTTCTGGACAGCCCTCGCGTATTTGAAGACTTTCTGGAGGTGAAATAACAGTCCTCCCACCTGACACCAGGCAGCGGTGGGCTTGCCTGCCAAGCAGTTGGTCGTGTCATTCTCGATTGTCAGGCCAAGCTGTCAGGGTGGCACGTATTTGGCAGTCACAGTGGCAGTGGCCACAGGACACGGGGAACAGTGGCTAGTTAGCATGTACTGAGCGTTCACTCTGGGCCAGACACTGGGCCAAGGGCTTTATCATAATATCCTAGGGTCTTGGAAGGATGATGGAGATAAGCTGCTTTCTAAATACAGCGGTGGTGCAGAAAACGTGCTCTGGAGTCAGACAGGCTGTATTAACTAGGGCAAGTTCAGCTGCAAGGGACTGAAACCCCAAAACAGCAGTGGCTTAAATAGGACAGTTTGATTTTCCTGCCTTGGAAGAGACTGGCTATAGGATACAGAGCCAGCGAGGCAGCTGGTGGTTGATCAGACTCAGCTTCCCCTAATGTAGCGTCACCATCCTCGCTACATGGCTTCCACCTCGTGGCACAAGGCAGCTGCTTGAGCTCAAGCCATAGTACCTGTGTTCCAGCAGTAAGAAAGAGAACATTTCTGCCCACAACCTGTAAACTGCAACTCAGTGCCAGCCACGTCTAACTGCAGAAGAGGCTGGGGCATGGAGCCTCCATATTGGATGGCACATGCCCAGCTAAATGTTGGGGTTCTAATAAAGAAGAAGAGACTGGGTAAAGGGGTGCAGATAGCCGTCTCCACCGTGGAGACCTAGCTAGGTGCTTGCCTTGGGTGAGTTAGGATGTGCCTCCTGCATATCATGTCTTTACCCGTAAAATCAGGTAAATGCTGGGCCCCGATGGGGCTGTTGTGAGTACACAGTTGTGACACAGTCGCCGTACGTGGTGTGTAGCGCCAGGTGTAAACGGGCTGGGAAGATGGTGCCCACGCTTCCCGGGACAGGCCCAGCCCTTCATCCCCCAGTCTGCGGCCGGACGCCATTCCCAGGGACGCGGAGTCGGCAAGCCCAGGAATTCATTTTAGACTTCGTAGTTCACACGATGTGTCTACCTCCCTGGCCACATTTGAGTTCCAGCAGGGCTGGCCTGCTCTGGTTGCCCCGTCCCCACGCGAGGCCACTCTGGGAACGGAGAGGAGACACGAGGACGTCTCCCTGGGAGCCTGTATGCAGGGAGGGCGGGCACAGAGGACACCAGGCTGAGAGGTGGGTGTGGCTCCTCTCCGCCTCCTGGCGGGGGGCCTCCAGGCCTGGGAGCTCCCCTGGTGCCCACCTGGTGGGCTCGTCTCTGTACGGCCTTGCAGGCCCCCGCAGGCCCCGTACGGGGCGATCGGTGCAGGTGAGCGCGTGGGCCGCGGAGAGCTGAGTCCACTGCTCATTCTTCGGCCAACACGTAGTCACGTGTCCGGTATTTCCCTTCACTTCGTTCTGTGCCCACCTAAGCAGCAAAGGCGCACGTTAGACAAATCGGTAAATCTTTGCCATTTTGTCACTCCTAATTTCTTGTTAATTTAATTAGGATAGAGCTAGTCAAGTCTAGATGCGCTAATCGCAGACCATAAAACTCCGTAAATCACCTTCGCTATGTGGCGTGGCTGTTACCCAGCCGGGCAGGGCTGCAGCTTTGGGGAGCAGCGTCCAGCAGGGCCCGAGTCACAGGAGCTCCAGTTCCCAGCCCCCCACTCACACCTGCCTCCCTCCCCAGACCTCAGCCCCCTTCCTTCAGGGAAGCTTCTCTCCAGCTCCATGGTGGCAAGCAGGTCTAGCACCCCCTACTGTCTTGTGGGGGTTCCCCCTTCTCCAAGTCATGCTGAGGGCATTAGGGGAGCTAAGGCCAAACAGCCGTTGTGTCCGGTGCAGGGCTCCCTCCCCAGCGGGGGGCTGACTATGCAGGACCCCTCCTCACTCCTCCCTGGGAGGCTGCTGACTTTATTTCCAAGCCCCGGGGCCCTGAGTGAGGGGCAGGCTGGCCAGAGGCTGGTCCTCCTCAGCACGGTGACATCGTGGACACCTGTTAGCCAGGTCCCTGCATCTGGGGAGAATGCTGGCTCTCCAGAGGAGTGGCCGCTGCTGGGTCACAGCCACAGGCAAGCATGGCAGCCTGGGATTAGACCCAGCGCGGGCCCAGCCCTGCCCCAGCCCTCTGAGCCATGAACCTGTGCCCGTGTCTCCAAGGTGCGTCCGCAGGGGCTGAACCAACAGCGGGGCTAGAATCTCTTCTGACAAAATACGAGCAGCAAGAGGTGGAAGGACTCCAGGGACCTGCCTGGTCACCTCTCGAGCCCTGAAGTGACCTTGCCACCCCCGGGTCTGGGCGGGGATGGGCCCAGGACCCACCGCCGCGACCTCTGGCTGCTGGGGCGGGACCCTACTCGGTGGGCCTCGGGTCGCCGGCTTCAGCAGGACTTGGGGCCTTGCCCTCCATCCCTCTTACTGTCCCCCTGTCCCTCTTGTCTGTTTGCCATTAACAGGACACTGCATTTAGCAGCAAGCAATATGCATATTTCCAAAACAAACCAAGCTGCATAGACGTTTGCATTACGCATTTTAGGTTCAACTTGAATATGCTCGTTTCGGCCTTGCAGTTTGAATAGCATCTCTGCAGAGAGGTTTGTGACATTTAAATTTCCTGCTCACATGCCAGTACTTTAAGTGAGGGGAACCAGACAGGCCAGGAAGGGGCCTGAGAGGCCACCCCAAACTCCCAAGGGAGCAAGCCAGCAGGAGGAGCCGCTGCGGAAAGAGGAGCACCCAACACCAGGCCACCCGGGCCTCCTGGACATGTCCCTGTAGGGTGCTCGGCCCGGCAGCGAGTTGGTGGCACACTCACCCCATCTTTGGGCATGAAGGCCCCCCATTTGCAAAGCAACTTTAGGGTGCCCTCTCCATCCTCTGTCCTCCTCCCAGAGTTCCTGCCCCCCATGCCAGCCACTCCCATCCACATCCCCCCACTTCCTGGTTCCGGGTGCTTCTGACTGACTGATCGGAAGCCAGGGGCCCAGCTGGCAGTTCTGCACCATTGTGCGGTTCCGAGCTTCTTTCCACGTGTGTGAGGCTCATCCACTCCAGCGTCCTGGGCTGCACACTCCGTGACTGCCCCCACATTACCCTGTGACTCCCTCAGGGTCCCCTCCAAAGGGCACCCGGGAAGTCTGTCCTCGCTCATTCCCGTGGAAGTCAGAGGCAGACCCCTTGGGAAATCTAGTTTCACAGCGACTACTGTCATGCAGAGACTCTGGGGCCTGTCCCATGCTGGGCTGTGGGACAGTGTCCACGGGGAGATAGAGGGTCAGTTCTCAGAGGAGCTGCATTTTGAGCTTTCTACCTGGGACAAGACTGCACTGAATCGTCTGCATTTGTGCCAAGGGCATGGCTTTGAGTCAGCCTCACAAGCTCCGGACACAGAGCACAGTTAAGTGTCCTGTGCAGGCGTCCCACCGATGCCCTTGGCCTCGTGACCTGGGCCACCACCCAGCTGAGCTGCTCAGCACAGAGCGGGATTCGGTGTCCGAAGACCGGGCTGTGGGTGCTGCACTCAGAGGACAGCCTGTCACCCGGATGACGAGGTGGGGGCCCAGAGCCCCACAGCGTGGTTCTCAGCCAGGGCTGGGTCCTCAGCTCTGCTCTGGAGTGTCACCTCATCTCCTGCGGACGTGTCCCTCTCCTGTGACCTCGGGTTGAGGAGTCAGTTATTGTGTGGAAAATACTGCGCCTGCTAATGGGGCTCCTTCCTCCCGACACCCCCCAGGCCCCTGAAACCGCTCTGATTAGTTCCTGCTGCCAAGCCCGCCGGTCTTCCCCTCCCCATGTCCCTCCTGTGATGTTCGGTGGAGCTGCCCACTCTCGTTGCCATGGTTTCCAGGATGCTACTTCTCAGGTCCCACTTCTCTTGCTAATCTTTTGTTCCCAGCCTCCCTTTGCTGGCTTCTCCTGAAAGTCCAAGTCCCCCAGAAGCCGCCTCGGCCTTCTTCCTTCCCGGCGTCTCTGCGTTCTGCCCCGGGTGGGCCCCCCCTGTGCTCATGGCTTAGCATGCACCCCCTCACCCCAGACTTTGTCCCTGTGGGCCTCTCCCCTTCTGTGTGCTGTCGGGCTCTCACTGAGCACGCTCGAACCTGACCCTCTCACCTCCCCCACCAGTCCCCCCGCAGATGACATGGAACGACTGGCTTCTCTGTCCCCCAGCTACAACAGCGTCACCGTGCACACGGGTGCCCCAAGCAGGGGACCTCACAATCTTAATTTCTCTTTGCCCTCCATGTCCCAAATTCAATCCCTTATTAAGAGCGCTCAGTTCGCCTCTCCCATCTGTTCTGTTTCTGTCTGAGCCAGGCCGCGAGGGCCCTGAGCTCCACACCTACAGCCACTCGTGCCAGCAGGCGGGGTCCCGGCCCCCCATCCTCCCCGCAGCTCCCCACTCTCCGGCTTCCTTAGGCCTCACGTGCTTCTTTGCTCATCTCAAAGCTCATCTTTCAACTAATGCACATGGAGAGAAAGCTGCAAAATAGATTTTAAAGTGCGCGTGGTATAAAACTGATAGCAGGAGATCGGGCACAGATGGGTAGGAGGTTATGACGGAAAAGAGTTTGGCTTAATCTTGGAAGGAAACACTCCGATCCTGGCAGGGTCCGGTCAGGAGGGATTTCCAGAGAGATCTGTCTTCCTGCCGCATTGTCTTCCACACAATTGATCTTTGCTTTTATTGCTCTTCTCCTCCTCTCCGCTCGCTGGGCGTTTTTGCAGATCATGCACACACAGAAACCCCTTCTTTGTTGCTGGAGCCACTTACTGGGGGGCCTTCGGGATTCGCGGTCTCCCCACCCGGGGCGCCGCCTCCGGCTCCTGCGGGAGGGGCAGCGAGGCTCTTTGTCTGTGACTCGCCAACCTCGGGGGGAGGCCTCGGGCTTAACCCAGCCCTGCCACCAGCCTTGGGCAAATTGCCAATCTAAGGGTCACTTTCTTTCATCTGAAAAATGGGGGTGGAACCCCTTTCTCGTGGGTCATTGTGAGAATTAAGGGAAGTGGTCGGCTCTAGTGAGTGCTGCTGTGTCACTGTCATCTTAAATGCTCTCACCGGCTGTCCTCGGCTTGCCCGGCCCGTCGCTACTGTGCTGCAGGGAGAGGACGCAGGGGACCTCTCTGTCCTTGATGAGCCAGGCGGAAGGGAGCACCTGTCCAAGCGGCCTCTGAGCAGAGGCCTCGGGTGGGCCAGGCTGGCACGGACCAGGTACATGTCCAACCATGTCCCTCGTGGGTCGCGAACGTCTGTGCAGTCCGACGGGCACTGATTACCACCCTCTCCTCCTGGGAGAAATGGCTGGTGAGGGTTGACGTCAGCAGGCTGGAAGGGCAGCGGCCGGCCCCGGAGCCCGGCACTGGTTGGAGGCTCTGTCCCAGGGTCCCTGGCGGGGGCTGGGGCTTCTGCTCTGACTCGGCGTGCCCTTGTACCTCCTGCCCTCTCTGCCAAGGGCCTGTCTCCCTGCTAGATGAGCTCGGCCAGGGCAGGGCCCATGCTGCTGCATCGCGGTGTGCCCAGTGCCATGCACTGAGCCTCCAGCGCTGGACAGTTGCTCCGTAAGGAAAGGCAAGAGCTAGACAGTCAGGTGGTTCTAAGCACGGGCTCTGGCCTGGCTGGTGTGCATGTGAAAGACACACTCCTGGGTATGTGGTCTGCTCTTTCTAAGAACCAGCTAGCCCAGGACAGGTCAGCAAGGCCCCGATGCTGGGGCATCTGGAATACCGGAAATGAGCCCCAAGGTAAGCGTTCAGCACCAAAGAAGGGATGAGGGATGTCAGCAAACCTCCCTCATGATCCTGAGACAGGGACAAGTAAGCCTGTGGTCCAGGCCCCCTCCCAGGGCCTGGGGCAGGTGTCTGGATGCTGCCCAGTGTGTGCTGGGTTGGCGTGGCCACTTCACTCAAGGTGGTCATTTCTGTGCTCGCTCATGGGGAGGGGCCGTCTCCTCTGTTAGAGGGCTGGGTGGCATGTCCGGCTGGTCCCCTGGTGCCGGGTGCAGCTTCCCACACCTCAGTTGATCAGCATGTTTCATGTGACCATTGGCGTCCCTGGGCCACATTGGAAGAAGAACTGTCGTGGGCCACACATAAAATACACTCACACTAACGACAGCCGATGAGCTAAAAAGAAAGAAAGGGTTCGTGCGTAATTTCCTCAATGTGTTAGGGAAGCGGGGCCGCGTTCAAAGCCGTCCTGGGCCGCAGGCAGCCCGCGGACCGCAGGTTGGACACGCTTGCTCTACACAGTGCACCTACGGACTCTGGTCCTCTGAGGTCTGGAAGTTTCTTATTATCCCTTTGGTAGTCACTGGGAGACGGGTGCCCAGAGGACTCGAATTGCCTGCCCCAGCTCACACGGCCAGGGAGTGCTGGGTCTCAGCACCACGGGAGGTGCGATGAACTTCCAGTAGAATCCCGCCTTCTGAATCCCTGGGTGACAACTCTGGCACATGTATGTGATCATGTGATTACCTCCACAAGCCAAGCGCAGAGCATCTGGGGTGTCGAAGCTACCAGCTTCCAGTTGTAAAATAAGTCATGGGATGTGACACGCAGCATGGTGACCGCCGATAACAGTACTGTACTGCATATCTGAAAGTTGCTAAGAGAAATTTTCAATGTCTTCATCACAAGAAAAAAATAGCTTTTTGTAACTAAGTAGGGTGACAGATGTCAACTGGACTTAAAAAGAAAAAAGACGCAGACCATTCCCACCAGCTCAAAGAATTTCCCTGTGGCCCTGTGTCATCAAGCCGGCCCCCCACCCCAGGGCCTGGCGACCTCGGTCTGTTTCCGGTCCCTAGAGCTTTGCCTTTTCCACAAGGTCACAGACATGGAGTCATGCAGTACGCGGCCCTTTGAGCCTGGCTTCTTTCACTGAGCAGAATGCCTTTGGGGTTCACCCACGTCGGTGGGCGGTTTCGTCATGTGGGTACGTCGTAGGGTCCGCTTCGCCACTCGGCTGCTGAAGGGCAGCGGGCTGCCGCGTGTCAGGGAGTAGACAGTCGCACACAGGTTTTGGTGGAAACTTAAGTCTCTATTTCTCTGGCGTGTGTTCCCAGGAGTGGAATTGCTGGGCCCTACCGGGAATGGGGCCAACGTTGTAAGAAACGGCTACACCGTTTTTCCAAAGAGACCGCACCACTGTGCATGCCCATCCGCGGGGGCCGCGTTCTGGCTGCTCCACAGCCTTGCCTGCACTTGGTACTGTCGTTTTTCTAAGTTTTTCCAATAGACACATAGCAGTATTTCATTTCGGTTTTGATTTGCATCTCCCCAGTGACTAATGACATTGAGCGCCTTTTCATGGGCTTATGTGCCATCTATATATCCGCTTTGAGGGGTCCGTTCAGAATTTTCGTGCCTATTTTTCATTGGGTTGTTGTATTATTATTATTATTTTTACTGTTGAATCTTGAGAGTTCTTTCTGTGTTCTAGATACAAGTCCTTTATTATACATGTGATTTGCAAATATTTTCTCCCAGCGTGTGGCTTATCATTTTATTCTCCTAACAGTGTCTTTCAAAGAACAGATGTTCTTGTTTTTGATGAAGTCAAATGTATCAATTTGTTCTTTGCTGAATCATGTGTCTGATATCGTATCTAAGCAGTCTTTGCCCGACTCAAGTTCACAGAGATCTTTCTATGCTTTTTCTAGTTTTGGGTTTTCTATCTTATGATCTATTTTGCATTAATACTTGGATATGGGATGAGGTATGGCTCGAAGTTCTTTTTTTTTTTCACATATGGATATCCGATTTTTCCAGCACAATTTATTGACGTGACTATCTTTCCCCATTGAGTTGCCGCTGCACTTTTGTTGAAAATCAATCGCTGCTATTTCTGGAGTCCGTCTATTGACAGGTCCCCGCTTTGCCGGCTCCGTGCTGCCTTGACTACTGCAGCCACAGTCACACCGGGAGCCCGGCAGCACCAAGTCCTCCGACGTCATTGTTCTCCCCCGTAATTGCTTGGGCAATTCTACTTCCTTTAAGTTGTTGAATTAGTTTGTTGATTTCTACCAAAAAGAAAAAAAATCCTGCTGGGGTTCTGATTGGAGGGGCGTTGCTTGTATAGATCAGTTTGGGGAGGGGACCTCTTAACCCTTTGAGCCTTCGGTTCATCTAGACGGAGTAGGGCTCCGTGTTTCAGGCCTTTCTTGAGTGCTTCCTCCGGTGTGTTCGTAGCTCTCAGCACACAGACCTTATACACGCTGCCTTGGATTTATTGCTTTTTGGTACTATTTGTGGCTATCATGAGCGATGCTGTGTTGTTTTTTCATTTCCAGTTGTGCATTGCTGTTACGTGGCAATGGGATTGATTTCTTGCCGCTGCCTATTGAGATGAGTGCAGGTCTCCTGGGCTCCCCATCCAGCTCCCCCCACGCTCCCCCTAGGCTGTCTCCTTGTCCCCCGGAGCAGGGTCTGGGAACTGGGTGACTGGGTTACCGTGCAGGTGCCTGACTCTGAGTCACCAGCATCTGGCTGCAGCTGTCCCCTCTCACACGAGGACTGAGCCACCTGCTCTGCCAGCACGCCCAGGACTGTTGGAACTGAGTGACTCGGGCAGCAGGTGCCTCAGCCTCCAGTGTGACTCAGTCACCTGAATTCTCCTCTAGTCCAGGTGTTGGCATGCGCATCTTGGGGAATGTGGGTGCGGGCGGACGGACGGAGGAGTCGGGGGACAGCTGCTGGTGTCCGGCAGGGCCCACTGCCTCCCACCACTCTCTCACAGGGCTCCGCAGACCCTGGGGGCTTACCCTGTTGGTGCCACCCCCACCTGAGAGTACCTTCTCCCCTCTCCTCTCTCTCCTGCACATCTGGGAGACCCCAATGAGCCATCCCTCCTGGACTTCCGTGCGGCTCGCCGTATCCTGGCCCCCGCCAGCCTCCCCGAGGCAGCCACCGACGGCACTCCATCCTCACTGGGCTTGGTTATGCATCCTGTCCCCCAGACTGTGGGCATCAGGAAGGCAGCAGATTCCTCTTCACTGCTGTCACAGGGCCTGTCCGCTGCCCACGTGATGAACAGTTGTGCATGTGTTTAGAGACTGGCTTTTGACTTCCTCTGGGTGACGATCCTGCAGGGTTTCCCCAGGAGAAGGCGGAGCACAGCCTGAGGCAGAGGCCACCTTCTGGGGTGCTCGCCAAGGTTGGCCCGTCGCCAACACAAAGCCGATGGAAAACGTGAGCTCCTGGGTCAGGGGGCCGCGTCCCGTGTGCTCTGGGTTGGTGGAGAGCTCTGTGCCACAGGATTTTCGAGGACCCCACCCTTAGCTTGAGCTGCAGGTTCCCCGGGCTCACCATGGGGTCTTGCGGCAGTCTTGGTAAGTCTCTACGACATCTAGGGCCCCCCTCAGCTGCCAGACCCTCCCTGCAGGGGAGACCAGGCCGGCCCTCCTTTGAGTGCAGAACAGTCTCACACACGTTTTGAAGGTGTCAGTCCCTGCAGATCAAGGAGATTGATACGGAATTCCAGGTCTTTCTCTGAGCAAGTTGGAGTGTGAAGTCTGCCCAGTTAATAATCAGCGTAAAATGAAGGTCTTTTCAGTAGGACGGTAAGCCGCCAGCTAACTTTACGTTGAGCTGAGGTGGACGTAGCCTGGAGACGGGGGCGGTGTCCGTCTTCACACCTGCTGTACCTGCTGCTCACCACCGCAGGTGAGGGGTGCCATTGCTGCGGGGGGCTGGTCCGGGGAGACGGTGCTCCTCCCACGAAGCCTGTGGGTCAGTAGAGTGTGTCCCCCACGAAGCTTCTGCACCAGCGAGCACCTGCTCCTGCCGGAGAGTGGAGTCAGGTGGCCCTGAAAGAGAGCCAGACTTGAGGTCCACAACATGGGCGTCAAGGCCCGGTGCCTCACTCACCGCAAGCTCTGACCTTGGACATGTGAGTTATTTTTGCCAAGCCTCAGTTTCCGACTCTGTAATTGGGAATAACAGCACTTGATGGTGAACTCTACTGCTCGTTCCCCTCGCCCAGGCCCCAGGACTGCAGGGGGAGGTCTGGAGAGCAGTCAGGACAGAGGTTTGGCTGCAAGGGTGGAGGATCCCGTCCAAGCATGGGGGTGCTGGGGCTCTGCAGCTGCACAGAGTGGTGGTGCCCATTCAGCCCCATGAGAAGTAAACTCCCTTCCAGGCTCCAGATGCCTTTGGACCAGGGGGATGAGAAGGGGACCCCCAAGGTGGGGAGAGGAGTCAAATGGGCCCAGGCACTCATGGCACCGGGGTGCCCCAAACCCCAGGGTCTGGCACGGGAGGAGGAGGCTGTTTGGGAGGGCAGTTAGCGTAGCAGCTAACTATCCCTGTGCATCCCCAGAAGGCGGCACATGAGGCCGGACACCGTTGTGCAGGGCGGTTCCGAGAGTCCGAGGCGTATGAACAGGAGTGGGGAGAGTTTCGGAAAGATCTTTGGAAATGGGTCATTTGAGGTCCTTGCGTGGCCAGCAGTGCTCTTGGCTTTGCCCTTGCTCTCCATCTGAGGCGCTCACCTGTGCATGCATACACATTCGCGTGCTGTGGGGCACACCTGCAGAGGGGACCACACCCGAGGCTCCTGGCTCCAAAGGGGGCACTTCTGTCCAGAAGTGACCGTGTTTGCACTCAGCCAAAAGGCTCACTGCTGCCTGAGCAACAGACACATGAGCCTTTGGGCCCCACGGAACCTCACCTGAGTTTCCATCAGTGTTATTTCTGAGTTATTTGTGCAGAAACTATCCCCGAGGCAGGTGCATGCTCTGAGAGAGGGCAAGTGGGGGCCCCAACCAGCCTGCCCTTGGGACGTGGTTTAACCAGGTGCCCTCCAGTCCAGCGAGGTGTGCGATGGCACTTGGTGAGACAGTTGTCACATGGTGGCCGAACACCATTTAACCAAAGACAGAGTGGGCAAGCAAACCCTTCTGAGGTGGACTTTGGTGACAATGCACGGGCACAGGTTTTTAGTGCTGTGCTCCTACCTCATTACCTCCCAGCACCTGTCTGCAGTGCGGCTGCTGGGGTAGCAACTCGGGGACGGGGGACCGATGTCATCAGACCTGGACTCGGGGCCACAGGGAATCTGATGCGTGGGCCCAGGCCAGGTGTGGATCTCGGCCATCAAGGCCATTGCAAGGCATTGGGGGTCTGGGGATGGCACCCCAGGAAGCGGGTGCCAAGGCTGTCTGGTCTGCGTCCCATCCTTGCCGTGGACTACCCCTGTATTCAGGACAGAGGGTCCCACCTCCCCAGGGTAGAACTTGTCTCCATCCATAGAGAAGCCAGGCATTCTTGACAAACAGTAACTAGAGCGCAGGGCAGGGCAGGCCTGGTGCCCTGCTGTGGGGCTGCTGCTCGTGGGGACACTCTAGAAGACTTTCTATCCATCCTGCCTTGTCCAGGCAGCCAGCCGAGGGACATGGCTGGCCCTGCTCCTCCGCCCCATCGGGGTCCCATTTAGACCAGGTGCCTCCCAGGGCGATCGGAGCGCGTCCGTCCCGCGTTAGCTCTCTAATCAGCACTCGGAAGGGGCCGTGTCATGCCGGGGACAGCAACGTCAGGCATTTAAAACCACCCTGGTCCTCTTCGTCCTGGCACGCGGACACGGCTTCCTCCATGGCACACGTGTGGGACGTTTCCGGGTCTCTCCGGTGCCCACACCGCGTGACCTCTGCTCCCTGGGCATCTGTGTCTCCACTGGGCTCGGCGTCCGTGCTCTGGCCATCGGGGCAGCTCCCGAGCTCGGAGAGAATCACCAGTCTGTAAAGAATGAAATAATTAAGGACCTGAAGCAGCGTCGGCAGGAAGGGGACCTTTGTATTTTGGGAGGGTGCTTCGGGAGGCTGAGGCCGCCCTTGGCAGTAGCTGCGGGAGGGAATCTTGGCCCATTTTAGGACCCGACCAAGGTGGCTGAAGGAATGAATGATTAGAATGTCACAGAATAAAGCCAGCTTTTCACCAGGATCCAGGAAAGCAAATCGGAAGACCTGGGACCTCCCTCCTGTCCCAGCCCCCAAGCGACTTGCCATTTCTCAGCCGGGCTCGGCCCACTGCCCGTCTCTCGATTTGCTGCCCCGACTTGGTCCGCAGGACAGCACCCCCTGGTGGCCCCGCTCCATCCTCTCAGTTTCCTCTCTCCCCACTCTTACTGTCGGGCAAGACCCCCCTGCCCGCCCCATTCACTCCCTGGGCATCTCCTCCAGCCGCAGGACTAGAAGCGCCAAATCTGTGTCTCCCAAACTTTTGTCCCCGCCCAGACCCCCGCCTTGGACCTCACACTTGACCATCCAGCTGTCTCCCCACCACATCTGCACCGGGCCATCTAATCAGCTGTCAGATGTCCTGACCTGTCCCCTCCCCAAACTTCAACGTGCGAATTTTGGAGGGACACCAACGTGCGGTCTGTAACGGCCTCTAAGGACAGGTGGGAGGGCACCTGTGGGCAGGCAGGGTGTTGCCTGCACCTGACCTCCACACGTGGGCTCTGCTGCTCGCCCTGCAGCCTGGCAGGGCATGGGGTGCCTTGAGGAAGATACCATCTGGTAGACAATGGGCTAAAAATATAAAAGAAACTTAGAAATAACTGTTTTACTATCCTTTTATAAGCAAGGAAAGTGGGGGTGGAGAAGGTAGGACCCAGACCAAGCAGCTCAGCACTGGTGGGGCCAGGCTGCCAGCCGCCTGCAGCCCCCCAGGCCCCCACGTGACCAGGCCAGCGCAGGACCCCTGCGTCCGCATCGCCGAGCTGAACGCGACGCTGCCTGGGGCTGGTGGAGGTCTGCGTGGGCGTGAGTGACCCTCTGAGCTCCTCGCGGACCCGTCTGAAGCGGCAGTTAACATTTTTCGCAGGTTGCCCTCCAGGATTAATTTTCAGAGCAGAGATTAATGGAAGTGCATGTTTAAGTGTTTGGAAAATATTTTCTCTATTAATCTCGATCGAAAGCCGATTGCTACCAACGAGGCTAATGAAAACATCGCGTGGGCTAGGCAGAGCCTCCGGCAGGGGCTTGGGGGGGACCCAGCCCTCCCAGGAGCTGAGAACCCGTGCACGCGCCACGACCCCCGACCCCCGACCCCCCTGGCCGGGCCTGCTCTGTGGGAAGCCACCTGGAAGTGTCGCTGAGCGAAGGAAAAGGGTGCACATGCCCTGCTGGAGCTAAGCTGCTGCCCCCCGCCACCCCACCCCCACTGCGCCCCGCGTCTGTCCAGGGGTCCGATTCCGCAGGGCCAGACCCCTCCCTCCCCCTGCTTCCTTAGCGGCCCCTGGTGTGATCATGGGGGTGGGGTTCATACAGCCAGGTGTGTGATTTTGTGCGGGCTTCTTCCATTCATTCATTCCTTCCTTCATTCATTCACCAGACAAATCACTACATAACGGGTCGGGGCAGAAAGTGCTCTACAAACCCGAGAGCAGGTACGGGGGGAGGGTCATGGGGGCAGGAAGGGGAGGGACTCGATGCTTTCACCTCGATGCACTGGGCGAGCCCCTAGTCACCCTTCAAGACGTCACCCCGACTCACCTCCTCTGTGAGGCTTCGGGGAGCCCCGCGGGCTGGTTGGGAGCTCTTGCCTCCGCCCCAGCACCTGTGCCTTTCCGGCCGCGCTCTCTTCCTCCTCCCCTGCGCCCTGGGCAGGGCTGGGCGGGTCCTGATGGCGGAGCCGGTGAGCGGGTGAGCGCGTGCGCAGCCCTGTCCTGCGCGTCAGGGCCCCTCCTCTCGGGCGGCCCCCCTGCAGGGACAGGCCGGTGGCCACAGAGGCACCCACGGAAGTGTTAGACAGAAACATGGAGAAAAGCCGCCCTCCCCCAAGTTCCTCTGCTCGGTGAATGCAACGACTGTGATTTTGCCTGTCCTCTGAGTGACGTCATTTTTGCGTAGAGTATCACGCTGAGTGGTCTCCCAGGAAGCAGCGCTCCTCCGGCCGAGCCGAGTGGGCGGGAGGAGTGGAGGGGGGCAAATGGGGCACCACGGGGCTGGGGGGGCACCGCGGGGCTGTGGGGCGCCGCCGGGCTGGGCGGTACCGGGGGGCACCGGCGGGCTGGGGGGGGCACCGCGGGGCTGTGGGGGCACCGCCGGGCTGGGGGGGCACTGCCGGGCTGGGCGGTACCAGCGGGCACTGGCAGGCTGGGGCATACGGGGGTGGGGGCACCGCCGGGCCGGGGGACACTGTTGTTCCCCGCTGCCCACAGCATGGAAGTTGACGGGCGTCCTCCTCTAGCCCTGAAGCGGAGCCTTCCTGCCAGTGAAGAGCTGGGGCCTGAAAGCACAGAGGAAACTCAGAGGGAGGCTGGGGGCCCCCCACAACACCAGCCTCCTGCAGGTGCCAGGATGACCCTGCCACCTGCCCAGGGGTCTCCCCTGTGGGGACAGGATGCAGGGAGGGACTTGGGCAACCTGCTCGCCTCCTAGATGAGGTCCCCAGGCCCCCCCACACTTTCCCCTCCGGTCTCATTCTGTGGCGCCTGGCTCCCCATCTTCTCTCTGCCCCCTCCCCGCACCCCAGGTTCCACGGAGACCCCCGTGGCCGAGGTTGCACTTGCCTTCACTCACCGCGCACCCACTCACGAAGTGCCTGGCTCCGTGCCAGGTGTGACGCCAGGGCCTGAGAAAGGGGCTGCGGCGTAGGAGGCACTTTGCGCCCTCAGGAACGGGGGTGAGCCGGGGCGTCGGGGACGAGCCACCCCCAGCCCTAAGCACTCACCAGTGGATTACCTCTTGGGTCTGTCATTTGAAAGTTGGCGAAGGTGATGGCACCTCCTGCAGGCCTTACTCTTATGGCCCTGGGGCCCAGGGACCAGAGAGAGTTGCAAGCCTGAAGCTCGGGGCATTTTCCGGGTATCCCACCTGCTGGTGACACGGGGCCAGGAAGGGACAGGACAGCTGGGACGGCACTGACTGCTCTCTTGGCGGATAGAAGACGGCAGGAGTCATCGTGCCCCAGCACTGCCACCCTGGGGTTTCCAGCTCGGGCCCGTTACCTACTCAATAACACCACTGATGTCACTGATACCAGTCCCTAGGTAAAGCCGAGGGCCCAGACCCTGTGTGCAGAGAGATCGCCCAAAAGATGAAGTTTACTGAGAGCTTCAAGGCTTGGCCAATCCACAATTAATCAGCCTGGTCAGAGCTTCTGTAATTGGGGACTGGTGACAGCCCTGCAAAAGAGCAGCAGCAGAAAAAAGGGCAAACTCCTTCCCACCCCACGTTTGGGGAGCAGGAAGCTGGGACTTGGAGATGTGGGGGTTCTGAATTGGATCATTTTGGGGGCTTGGGCCCTGCAGACTCGCACGTGACTTAGAAAGAAAGCCACTCGCCAAGTTGCAAAACAGAAAGACCTGACCAGGGAGGCGGGTGGAGATTAAATTCGGTCCTTAAAGCCGGTGTTTCTAGTCATTTATCAGGGATTTCTGCTCAGCATGGCCTTTAGATCTCCCTTTCCTCACTCAGCCTCCTTAGGTGTCACCCCATCTTGGGCCATCCTGGGTGGACCTTCCGAAAGCAGAGCAGCGACGTAGAGGTTTGAGGAGGTGGCGTCTGCACCCTTAGGGACAAGCCAGGGCACCAGCAGGTGGGGGACAGGCAGTGTCCCATCCAAGAAAGGCCCTTTATTAAAATCCTAAAAATGAGCTTGGCCATCCTGGATAAAAAAAATAAAAAAATAAATGCATCCCGGGATGACGTCGACCTTTTTGGCTGCTTCCTAAGTGGCCCCCAAATGTCAGACAAGCTCCGCTCCTGTGGCTGCGTGGTGAATGCCGGCACCTGGAGCCACTGATCGTCGGAGTCCCCGCTCAGCTGTGCGGCGTGCAGTGTTCGTGTCGGTCGTGAGCGATCCGAAGGCGGCACTGGGGCAGCAGCGGGCTCCGAGCGGCCTCCTCGCGCCCCGCCGACCGGCGTGCGCGCCGCAGGGCCGAGCTCCCGGAAGCTCTGCAGAGTCTAAATTGGAATGTGAAGATTTAGTACTGGGCTACACAATAATTTGCTTTAAGCTGTATAAATAGTATTTTATTTGGGAATTCATTGAAGGGAAGTTTTGAAGGTCAAATCCTTCCCAACACTGAGTGCACATGTATTTAATGTTCAATCTCGGCTCTCTTTTATAATCCTGAGTGGCTTGACTGCAGATGTATTTTTAGCGACGGGAAATTGAATGTCAATTTGAGGAGGTCTCCCCCAGGACGGCCCCTCCTGCCCTCCGCACACGCTCCTCAGCCCGGAGAAGAGTCATAATCCCAGCAGATGCTCCGGGAGGGAGCCAGTGACTGCCGGCTGGTTGGCCCCTCGGACACTGCACGCTCTCCGGGGTCAGCCTGGAGGTACAATAGGCTCAGGGTTCCAGAATATTCTCCAGGCCCCTTGCCGGTCATGCTTCCTTCTTCAGCTGCCCTCCTTGGGCATTATGGAGATGTGCTGGGGACTGGAGGGGTGACACGGAGCCGAGGGGCATGACTTGCTGCAGCCCACCCCCCACTCACCCACACACCCTCCCCTCCAACTCACTGTGGACCCAAAACAGTCAACATGGGAGTTGGTGCCTGCAGAAAATATTGTGTCTCTAGAAGGTTCTGGCTAGCATGTAGATGAGCTGTCTAGGGGCAGTGAGACCGTGGGTACTGTCAGACCCTGGGGCATTGTGGGGACATGGGTGCTGGGAAGGACAGACTGGAGCAGGGCCCAGGCCAGGTGGATGGGGCAGCCGGGCCTGGGCACTCGGTCCCTGTGCCCTGGCCTAGGTCCCTGTCTCTACAGGGCAGGACCTTACCTGGCTCCCTCAACCTTCCAATCCCAGCACCTAGGCGCATGCTCAGCGTGGCATAGGTACGCAGTGAGTGTTCTTAGTATGAAAGGATCTTTGGGTGGGGTCAGGACAGAAGTGTGTCCAAGGCGTGTTTGCTGCCTCTAGGACTTGCCCAAAGGCTGACCCTTGAATCAGGGACCCTCTAGACCCTGCCCTGCTCGGTCGGTCGCCTTGGGTGGTGCTCCAGGGCGCACAGAGTTGGGTCCAAGCCCCTCCCCATAGAGCACAGGTCCGGGCCCTCTGAGTGGAAGCCCAGCCTCACTTCCCACCAGGGGGTCCCCAGCACCCTCCTGATAATCCTCTTCGGAAGTCACACAGAACTCTGGGCTCCTCCTCTGCCTTCCCACAATGCCCCATCCACCTGAAAGAAGTGTATCAGTCCTTCAAAGCCTAGTTCAGGTGCCTCCTTTTCCAGATAGCCCCCCCACCACCCCTCTACCACTGTGGCCTGCCCATATTTGCTTTAGAACTGGGCGTGTCTGTGTCTGCTGCTCCGGCCAGCCCCAGGGCCTGGCACACTGCAGGGCCTCTGTGAGCGTTTATTAAATGGACTGTCCTCTGATCGGTGACAGTGGTGGCATACATAAGCCGTAAGTTTATGTACACGCAACGCAAAGGCTTCTTAGGGAGACTCCTCACCATCCGGAGGTGGGTTGGCGTGCTTTCTGGTTCCATGGAATGCTCTTCCGTTTGAGACCAGTATTGTCAGGACTTTGGAGCCAGAACGAATAGGGTTTCCACCACCTACAGGGCGTGTGTCCCTGAGTCAGTTCTAAACCAATTTGAACTTTGTTTTCACATTTGATAAACATGAGAGTAGTTCACATGCTACTTGTGAGGTGGAGAAGTAATGTTCTCAGCACATTGTAAGTGTTCAGCAGATGGAAACTACTAGCATGGTGGGGATGGTGCTGATGATGATGGTGATCGTGAGAGTGATGATGCTGGAGGTGATGATAGTAAGAATGAGGAAGATGGGGATGGTGGGGATGGTGGGGATGGTGGTGACGTTTCTGACAGTTTTAGGCTCAGCGAGGCCCCGTGCCTTCAGGACCTTGCAAGCATATCCGCTCTCTGACCCGCGCTGGGCCCTGATCAGGCCACGGACCACGGTGCCTCTTCCGCTCCATCCTCTGCACGTTTACCCACAGGAGGAGCTGATCTGGAAACCTCTTTTTCGGCCCCGTGGGCCAGTAATGGCACCAAATAAAATCTTGGCTAAATTCCTGCCCTTCCAGGGCCCATCAGCTGTTTCCTGTTAGAGTTTCACGCATCCCTTTGACATATTTTTATTGTCAGGTTAGAAGAAAATATTCTGCTTGTTTGCAACATTCTCATTATATTCCCTTTATAACAATTTCTAAAAGAGAATAAATGTAAAATATTTCTCTGTATTGTGGCAATATTTCAGCCTGACTTTAATATGCCGCATGGTTTCCCAACTCACAATTCTTCCAACCTTGTGATGACAGTTGAGAAATCTTCCGACCTGAGAAAACGTGCAGATCAATGGCTGAGCGGAAGCACGGGGCGCTGCTGGGCGTTCTGGAGGGCGGCTCTCTGCCACCTCACAGGTTCCACCGGGCCTGGCGAGAGTGAACCCTCCCGGCGTCCCGACGTCCCTCTGCCCGGGCCGGTTCCGAGAACCATCTCCTGCAGGACGGGTCAGCAGCTGAGCCCCCAAGGAGCCCAGTCAGGGCGGGGCAGCGGGGAGCCCGTGGCCGTGGCCTCTGACTGAGCCTGGTGGCCTCCAGGTGGCTGTCACAGCCGACTCCAGAGGACTCAGCCACTTGAGTTTCCAAATTTCCCATTTCCACATGGAGTACAGCTCCCACTGTGCCTCAGCCCCGGGCACAGGGTGGGCCCAGCTCCCTGCCTGCCCCTGACATGGGCAGCACCACTGGCCGAGGGCAGAACGGGCATTCCCAGCCGCTCTCCCTGGATAGACTGGACGTGCACGGCAAGGGCTCCCTGCGGGGGCCCCAGCCATGTGCCCAGGACGGCCCCCTCCTGAGCACGGGCCTGGGGAAGGCAGCTGGCTCCTTTCCACGAAACGGCGACTTCCGTTGTCTGAGTTCCAGACAGTCGAACGAACTCCGCTGGCCCCTGTGACCTTGTACCTCCTGGTGTCTCTGTGCAGGGCTCTGTCTTTCGGCTTCCTTGGGAGAGGATTGTGGACGGCCTAGTTGACGTCACTCTCTGCAGGAAATGCCCAGGCCGAGCCCCACCGGGAGATGGCCCGGGCCCACACCCTGCCTGGCGTTGTTTACGGGCTCTGCACCAGGGCCAGTCCCAGAGGGGTCTCCACACCCAACAGGCCCTCAGTCTAGCAGAAATCAACCCCCCCAGAAGGAAACAGGCAGCCCCCTGTGCCCCAGACCCAGGTGTCCCCATGCTCCATAGACCCCAGGCTGCCTGCATGCTGCCCGTCGGGCTCCTGAGACTGTCAAGCTGCCCGTCAGGCTGGTGGTGGCATCAGAAAAGGAGAGAGGGGCCAGGGGAGAGCTGTCCTACCCACCTCCTCCCTCTGCGCCCACTGCACCTCCCTCCTGGGGCCGGAGCAGGCCCCCTGCCTGTGGGCTCTGTGACACCGCATGTCCTTCTCCTGGCATCCCTTGGGATGGGACTTTTGCAGCTGGGGGTTCGGGAAGCCGTCAGCCTGTGTGATTGCCCACTCCTCTCCAGGGCCACCCCTGCACTTGGGAGGTCCCTGAGGACGTCTGGGTAGCATCCTGCTGCGGGGGCCCTTCCAGGCGCCTCCTTCTCCGGGAAGTGCAGGAATGGGGCTGCCTGGGGTTAGGAAGGGGGTGGGATGGGAGGCCGTGGGTGTGGCTGAAGGGCAACAGGCCGCTCCTTGTGGGGTTGGGAAGGTGCTTTGCAGGGGCTGTCAAGGTCAACATCTGGGCTGTGAAGCAAAGGGATCAGCCTCCAGGACCAGGCGCCCTGGGGGAGGGGACGCGTGCGCATCCCCTAGCTTCTCGGCAGCCCCACCCCCACCCCCACCCCGTGTCGCTGCCATCTGTGCCCTCGCTCTCCCCTCCTGTCCTCCTGGCTCTCGGGATGGAGAGGGCACACCCTGGGCAGCTCTGAGCATGTGCAGAATTCTGTGCTCCTTCCCCAGGGATCAGCTCACTGTGGCAGCCGTGACCTTGTCCCCCTTGTAAGGGCTGCGGCAGGGACAGTGCTGCATCTCGGGCAGCACTGTGTGTGCTGCTCTCACAGCGTACAGTGGGAGGAACGCACCGTTTGTTGGCTCATTCATTCATTCATTCATTCATTCGGCACATGCCCCCCAGCCCCGCATTATATCTAGAACCCCTCCCAGGCCCGGGGTGTTCTCAAATGAATGTGCCGTCGGCTCGCCTGCCCCCGATGAGCTCAGGGGCCCGTGGGGAGACCAGGCCCTCCTCCTCTGCCAGGCTCCAGCTCAGCCGGGGCCCTGTCCATCAAGGCCTAGAATTCCAGAGCTTCAGAGGCCCGTTTGGCCCCTGCTCTCCCCACGGGGCCCTGCCCAGCTGCCGTTCCTGTTTTGAAGCCGAACCCTGAGGTTTTCCAAAAGTGGAGCCCTCGTCCCAGGGGGAAAGCTGCCAGCAGCGGCCGCTAAGCCTACAGCCCGCCTGGCCGGGAGTTGGGGCCGCTGGGCGCAATCCCCGCCCTGGGCCTGCACGGTCACACCGGCCCGGGGCTGACCCTGTACGGCGGGGGTGGTCCATGCAGAGGACCCTCCCGATCGCCTCCCTCAGCAGGCTACAGCCTCCCCCTGCACCCTGAGCTTCTAGTGGGGCCTGGAAGGCACTGAGCTCACGGCATTCCACCCCAGGTCCCGGCTGAGCTGGTCCCCGCAGCAGGGTCCCCCTCAGCCAGCAGAGGCATCGCGGGAGCTGAGGGGTGCTCCAGCCCCCCCCCCCCCACCAGTGCCCGCAGCAGACAAGCCCAATTTGCAAGCAGGAGAGGGTAGGCTCTGGGCTTCTTCGCCCATTATTTATCCAGTAGCTTCTCAGCTTTGCGGCAGCTCAGGCCACAGCCTGCTATGAATACTGATCGGAGAAATGCCTCCCCATCCCCCGGCCCCGGCCCAGGAGCTCTCCAAGCCGTCCCGGAGCGGGGCCAATGCCACTGGGGAGACACTGGGAAGGGCCCGGCAGGGTTGCCCCTTCCGTCTTGGGGCCCGATGAAGCACTGGCCTCGGGGCTGCTTTTTAAAAGCTGGGGCCCGCCTGGGGGAACGCTCCCAGGATCCCGCAGCACCTGTGGGCCGTCCCGAGGCTGGTTCGTGGCCCGGGAAGGTGGGTCTGCAGACACTTCCTGTCAGGCGGGCGGGCAGGGGGCGTCCTCCCGGTCTCCCTTTCCTGCCGATGGCAGAGCCCAGGGGAGCCTGGGGCGGAAGGAGCAGGGTGAGGGGCCCTCCGGGCCAGGCCTGACCCTTAGCCCCCAGCTCCTTCCCCATGTCCAGGCACACGGGCAGATGAAGCCGGATTCTGGGGACTTGTCCCCTCTGCCCACAGCACCATGCCGGCCCCCTCCCCAGGACACTGTGGGTGGCGAGGCTGGGGGTTCTGGTGAGAGGATCTGCAGGGCCCGCCACCGTCCCGCAGACCGTCCTGCGTGCAGACCTCCCACGAGATACCTCCCGGTCCGGTGTGCAGCTAGACCTGCCCACGGTGCTCACGGGCAGGAACTCCGGGAGGCCTCCAGGGCGCCGAGCCCCCGCTGTGGGTGGGAGAGAGGAAAGAAGGGAGACCGCTGAGCATCAGCCTCAGGGAGCTGCAGGGCCCCTGTAGTCGGGGGTCTTCAGCAGGGAGCCCGTGTGGCCACAGCCTTGACTGTCGGCAGACGCCCCAGACCACAACGTAAACGGGAGCCTGGCCTCCGCTCTGCGTCCTCCCCGGGGGCTGGGGAGGCCGGTGGCAAAGGTCCCTGCGCAGAGCCAGGGCGGCCCCGCAGGAAGGGGCCTGGTCAGGCCCGCCTGCTGCCCAGGAGGGAGCCCTGAGTTGCGAGGAAGGCCCACGACACCGGGCTCCCTCATCCGCATCTTGCATGCCTGAGGGATGGCGCTGTTTACAATGTGTATATATTTTTTAATAGTCTGTTTCCAAAATTAGCCTTTCTCAGAAGAGCAGCTACCACAAACAGCATGAGACGCACCCCTTTTTACCCGTCAGCGGTAGATACTCGTTCTGCCAGGGAGGGGCTGGTCCCCGGGTCCCAGCATCCTGGAAGCCGGCCAGCGCCTGGCCCCCACCCTCTTGGAGCTCAGACCCGCCTGTCTGGGGCTTCCTCTGGTCCCCTCTCCCATGACATCAGCTCTCTGCACCTCAGTTTCCCCGGGCTTACAATGGTAATGGTTATCGTTACTTCGTGACGCTCTTTGGGGTTAAATGGATAATGTACAGTTCACGTGCAGTAGCTGCTCAATAAACGTTCAGTGAGTGATAGCTGCCCCTCCTTCCTCTGTCCTCCCGCCCAGTGGCGTTTTACTGGCCCTGTTGGTGCTAGGCTTTCAGTCCTTACTTTTAACTCCTGTCCCCTTTGAATGACCACAATGGCTGCGAGCACTCTGGTGGAGGGCAGGCTGCGGACCAGGAGCCCCGCCTGGGCAAGGGAGGGACGTCCTCAGAGTTAGCTGCCTCAAGACGAGGTCCTGAGCTGAGCTCCCAGCGGGCAGAACTGCAGCCAGCTGGGCCCGGGGGCCAACTTCGCAGGGGAAGGCGCTGAGGCCGGGGGCCGGGGGCCAGGGGCCGGCTTCGCAGGGGAAGGCGCTGAGGCCGGGGGCCGGGGGCCAGGGGCCGGCTTCGCAGGGGAAGGCGCTGGGGCCGGGGGCCGGGGGCCGGCTTCGCAGGGGAAGGCAGCTCTGGGAACTGAGGCCTGGAGAAGGGAGTGAGCTTGGCTGAGGGGCAGCTGCAGGGACAGCTCTGTGCTCCTCCCCTAGGAGCTGCCATGTGGCTGGCAGGGCCCCTCTGGCTCAGGCACAGTGACCTGGTCACACCTGCTTCTCCCTGGTCCTGACTGCAATGGGCTCTCCCTGTGCCCCTCGCCACCAAGTGCTCCCACCATCCAGCCAAAGGGGGACCTAGCCTGCGAGCAGAACCAGGGCCAGGGGAGGCCTCCACTCCAGGAGTGTCCGAGGCCTGCTCTATGCCTGCATCAGTCAACGGTCCTCTCCCAGGAGCCCCCGCCTCTGGCTCCTGGGGAGCCCTGGACCTCCGCGGCCCCCGGGTTTCCGTGGAAAAGGGCTGACTGTGGGGTTCCCACTCTCCCATTTCTTCCTGGAATTCATCCACATCAAAGCGAGAGATCCCTTATGTTCAGCACCGAACAAGGCTGTGGTGATTAAGCACTTAAATTGATTAATCAAATTTCCTGTGATGAGAACTACTGTCATTCATTAATCTGAGCAGGATTATAAATAAGGGATGGCAGAGACCGGAGACGAACGTGTTGACAGACGGACGCGCCACCCTGAATCACAAGTAGGTGCCTGCTTCCTGCAGGCCTCGCTCTGGGCAGCCGGGGACCAGCCTCCCCGAGGCCGGGATTAGACTGCGATTAACGCCGCCCCGTCTTAAAGGGGCGCAGAGGCGAGCGGGCAGCCCGGGCGCGGCGGCCAGGAGACGCCCCCATGACTGCCGGGGGTGGGCATCAGCCCGGCCCTGGGTTCAAGTCCTGCCTGCACGCTCCCTCGCCCGGCGACGAAGGTGCCCACCCTGTCCGGCCTCCTGCCCCGCTGGCGAGATGCGCACGTTAGTGGGGCCTCCCTCGCTGGGCAGTCGCTGAGATTCGGTGGCGTCACCTCCGAGAGGCGCCTTCTGTCCGTCCTACCAGTGTCTGCAGGGTCCCTACTGCACGCCAGGACCACGCTGGCATTAGAGATGGCAACGGGTGAGGCCTGGGGGAGCGAGGGGCAGTCCCCAAGGAGCCTGGCCCCTTCGGGTACAAGGAGGCAAGCCTGGGGCTGAGTCCGTGTGAGGAGGGGGTGGGGCGCAGAGACGGCCCCCGAGGGGGAGAAGGGCCCAGAGGAGGCCCCGACACAGAAGGAGGAGGATGGGAGCCGTGGGAGGCCGGGGTGCCCGGGCACAGCAACGGGGAGGGTGGCGCCCCCGGAGAGGCGGGGCGGGGCTTCTGGCCGCACTCCCTAGGGGTGAGCTGTCACTGTGAGTCCCCTCTGCGAGACATGGCGGGGTGCGTCCTGCACAGCCCAGGCCGCCCACTACCCGCTGTCCCTGTTGACCCTCTGGACCCAGACACTTACTGTCCTTTCAGTCCCTGGTCCTTGCCCGGTTCTTACCGCCAGGGGTTCCTGGCCGCGGGGATGCCCTCCCTGACACCGAGGGACTTGCAGGTCAGCGTGCCGCTCCCCCGCCCAGGTCACAGCCCTGGCGGCAGCCCCACAGCACACTGCGGCCCCCTGCTAGGACCCGGTCACAGATGCACCTCCCCGCCCTGTGTGCGTCATGTCTGCCTGACACCTGTTACCCACGCACCTGCCCTGTGGCCTCAGGAGGAGGGCCCAGGTCAGCTCTGGTCCCCGGTGGACCCTCCACCCCTGCGTGGGGCCTGGCACGTGGCAGGCCTCCGCGAATACCTGTTGAGTTCTTGGGTGTCGGGTCAAGGTGGCCTCGTAGCATCATAGAGACGGTGGCCATGCCAGAGAGAGCAGGCAGGGCGGAAAAGTCACGGCCTGGCCCTCCGGATTCACGTCTTCTGGGCACCAGGACCCAGACTCCAGGTGGGACAGGGCAGGTGGGCAAGTCAAGAGGCAACTGCGGTCACCGGGGCTGGCATCTGGCAGAGGAATCGAGCAGGATGGGGCTTTCTGGGTGGGCCGGCGCTGGGTGTGTAGGAGACGGGCCAGCCGGGGAAGACAGGACAATGGGAGGTTCTCACAGGGGCTGAGCCCACGCAAACTGCCCCTGCCCCTCGGACCTCGGCGCCCTTTTCTATCAGTTTTTACTTCCTGGCACGCTGTTTGGGGTCTCAGGACAGCCTCTGCAGGGGGCCTGGGCCACACAGGTCAGAAGCAGGGAGCCTCGGCCGCCACTCACACCTCTGCCGTGTCCCAAGACCAGAAACACCATTCTCGGTCTCGCTGGGCCCACACACTGTGATCCGTCCGTGAGCCACCTCCTTCGGGCCTCCGGAAAGAGGCGGCGAGTTTGGGGGAGCGGAGCAGGGAGGGGCTGGGTTCTCTCACTTGGAGGAATCCCGCTCGTGCTCTAGTGTTCGGTGAGATTAAAACGATCACTCCTGGCTGAACTGGTCTCCTCCACCATTTTGCTAAATAATTAAAGACCCCTTATTAAAAGAGTTACCATCTTTAACATGTCAGCCCTTCATCTGTCACGCCCTCCCTCTGCAGTGTGGCCTTGGGCCGTGTCCAAACACCCCACGCAAGGGTTAGCTGGGCCCTGGGACCTGAGATCGTCGTAAGCAACCTCCAAGGACCCACTGTGTGCCCGGCACGGTGGCGTGCACAGACGTCTGGCACAGTGGTGTCTGCGTGGGGTGGGCCTGCGCCGGCCTGAGTGGGCCTCGGGGAATGTGACACAGGGGCTGCAGTCTGTCCTCCATGAGGCCCTGCCCAGCCCAGGGTTCTGCGTCCTCCCCTCCTCCCGGGCCTGAGCTGGGCCTGGGCAGATAACCAAAAGAGGCCCAGTTTCTGCCATCCTCAGGAGGGAGGGGACAGAGAAGCACATCCTCGAGATGCCAGTGAGCAGAGGGTGTGGGGGTGTCGAGGAAGGAGTCCCGAGCTCTGGGGAGCCGGACCCAGGTCAGAGGAGAACCGAGTGTTTGCGCGGCACCCTGAGCACAGGCACGGGGCTCTGCCCAGCCCTCCTGAGCCAAGGCAGAGACGATGCAAAGACACAGGGTGCTCTGTGTTCAAGCACTGAGCACCTGCTGTGGGGCAGAAACCGCGCCAGGCCCTGAGAATACAGCGACGAGTGCGGCCCGTACCTGTGCCCTCGGACAATTTACGGTCTAGCTGGGGAGACAGACCGGAAAACAGGCCGTGACACTAAGCAAAACGCGCCCTAATGACAGCATCTCGCCCCGCCCTCTGCAGCACAAAGGGAGGCGGGGTTACTTCTGAGCGGCAGGTGGGAGGCTGCCTTCCCGGACGGCAGGGCCATGAGGCCGGGTGTGAAGGCCTGAATTCACGTGGGACGCCGGCTCGTGTCCCATGACCTGAGCTGGGGGCAGGCAGGGAGGGAAGCGTGGAAGAGCCGGCCCCAAGGAAGGGCCGAGGGGTGGAGGGGAATGGCACGGGTCTCCCAAGTGGGAGAGCCAGCGTGCTGGGACAGAGGGAGCTAGGGCCTCTGGAGTGACCCATGCAGGCAAGGACGCGGCTCTGAGAAGAGGTCCTGGAAGGTTCCACAGATGGCGACAGGGCTAGGACAGGGGAGCGGGGGAGAGTTGTGGTTTGAGCTGAGTCCGGGGGTCTGTGAGGCTGGGCCCGGGCCGGCCTGTAGGCTGTGAGCGCCCAAACAGAGCAAAAGTGCCCGAGGTGACCTCGGACATGGGGCGGCGAGAGGCAGGACAGAGACTCTGCCTGGGGTGATCGGAAGCCAAGATGATGTCACGAACCGAGCTCGTGGCGTCTGGGGGCCGTGTGGGCGTGGCCGGATGCCGGCCCCCCGCCCCCTGCGTGCCGCGCGGCCACTCCGGGCCTTGTCCTCCTCGCCGGGACCTGAGATCGTTGTAAGAAGATGAGGCGTCGGGCTGGAGAGCAGACAGTGCGGCGGTCCCGCTCAGCACCCAGCTCTCCCCACGTCGGTGTGCCTTCCACCCACCTGACCACCTTGCTGTCGGCGAGAGTTAAGTTTTAATGAGGAAAGAATTTCTCTCCGGAATATTGAGTATAATTAAAACTCTGCCGTGGAGAAAACAAGCCCTGCCAACACTGCGAGAACCGGAGGAAGTGCGCACGTCCGAGCACGGCCCCCGGCCTCCTCTCCCCGGGACACGGATTATTAAGCCGGGCTTGAAAAAAGTTCCTATTAAATATTTAAATATTGCATTAAATATTCATCATCTCAAAAATTGCTTCCTAACAGATCCTTAGGTAAATATAACAATATTTGATCACAGAGGTGGCGCGGCCTGACGGAGGCTCAGGAAGGGCGAGAATCCGTCTGGAGCTCAGTTCCCGTGGCCGCGGGGAATCCTGGGGTGTGGGTGGCGGGCAGGACAGAGGCCTGGCCACGGCGAGGTGGGTGACCGTTGGTGGGTGACCGAGCCTCGGGAAGGGGGATGACAGACACGCAAGGTCACAGGGCTGACAGAGGTGCAGCTGGGACCTGAGCCTGCCTTGGTGGGGGCTGTCCTCTGGGGGGACGCCTCTGAGGGCTGTGAAGACGGGGCGCCCATAGGTTGGAGGTGTTGTGAAAGGGACCCCTGTCAGACTGGCCACTGGGCTGCGAACCCCTAAGGTCGCTCCGGGGGGCTGTGGTGGGTGGTGGGTGTTACTCCAAGGTGCTCCCAAACTGTGCTCATGGCCCCGTGTGTGTGAGCATCAGGTCTACCAAAGTGGGGCATACCAGCTGCCTGTGGGTAGCAGCTGTGGTGGGTCCCCCGTTTTCCAACCTCCCCCATAGAGCAAGGACTGGCCTGGTGGGTCGGTAAGGGTCCTGGGTTTCTCTTGCCCTCCTGAGTGGTTTGGGGCCAAACCTCCTGAGAAGCTTTTCAGTGGGAGGGGGGGTCTCCCTAACCTGAAAGCAGCACTCAGGGGGCAGGAATCCCATCACCCCCTGCCTCCTGGGGACCAGGCCTGCGCTGACACGGGTCCCCAGGGCCGGGTTTGAGGGACCCGCCTGCGTCCTGGGCCAGTGTTCACACCACGGGAGGTAGAAGCCATCTCCTCCCCGTTTCTCAGCGCAGACACTTGGGCCAGAGGAGCTGAGCTGTCCGCGGTCCCGGGGACAGGGAATCCCGGTGCACTCGGACCCCAGAGCCTAGACTCTCAGTAAGGTCCCTCCCGCCCTGGCCGGAACCAGCCCTGGGTGTTTGTGGAGCACGGTCTCCCCAACTTTCTTCCTCTCTTTCCCTGGACAAATTCTGGGGTGAGGAAGGGGCCCCGGGATTGGCAGGCCCCCTCGCCAGCAGCAGGCATGAGTGTGGGGTCGGGGGCTCCCCTGCACAGAATTCCGATGACACGGGCCACAAGGGCCGACAGGCAGGAGGGTGTGAAAGCCTATGCTTCAGTGGGCCTGGAATGTTCTTGAGCCTCCACGTGCTGGAGCGAGGACCATGGTCTGACCTCCCGGGACATGACCCAGCTCGCGAGCTTGGCACAGAAAGTGTGGCTTCACACTAGAGACTTGTGGTGGTGGCGGCAGGAGGGGCGGCAGGGCCTGAGGCCTCGGCCCATGTTCGGTGTAGCGGGCAGGGCGGGGGGCGGGTGGGCACTGCCGCTGGCGCCTGGTAGGCAGCACAGAGGCAGAAATGGAGCCAGGTGGGACGGAAGGATCCGGGTGCCCGCGGCCACCAGCCCCGCGCCACGCCGCTGCCTGCGGGATTCCGCACCGACGTGCAGGTCAGCGCACACCGGACGCCCGAGCGTCGTATTTTAACGCTGCGGAGGAGTCGCAGGCGACAGAAAACCTGTTTCTTTCCCATCTCATACATCCAGGGGGTTTGTCCCGCGTGCAGCCTGCATGCCATTACACACGTTAAAATACTGCGTTCTCTCCTGGACGGAGAGGCCACCCCCCTGCTTTGCCCGTCAGTGTGTCCAGCTATCCCCAGGCGTCACTGCCACCCTGTGCCAGCCGAGTGCCACCTCTTTCCGTTCCCACCTGGACTGCACCCCCCAGCACCTCTGGGGCGGGGCTCGGAGAGCGGGTTTGCAGAGCTCCAGGCCGCGTTCTGAGCAGCTGCGCCTGCTGGGTGGCCACACTCAGCCCCAGGGCTCCGGCCGGCAGGGGACCTGCCTCCCCAGAACGTGAGCCCCAGAGTGCAGAGTTGTTCATCTGGCTCCCCACAGAGTCCCCTCTTTCCTGGCATCTCAAAAGGACTCAGCTCGTGACAGGTGCTCAGCCAGCATATGTCCACCGGCAGGTGGACTCTCAGATGGGCCCATGTCCCTGTGTCCCTGGAACTTAGGCAGCTTCTCCAGGGACTGGGTGCAGGGGGGATCCTTGTCCCTTGTCTGTGCCTGGGCCACAGTTTTGGAGTTTTTTTTAATTGAGGTGACGTTCACATAAAATAAATGAGCCATCTTAATTTTATGCATGATATAAAGAGCACATGCACAGCGTTGTGCGACCATCACTCTGAGTAATTCCAAAACTCTTTCATCCCCCACCACGGGGACCCCATGCCGTTAGCAGCCAGCCCCCAGCCCCTCTCCCCCAGCCCCGGGCACACCTGCTTTCTGACTCTGGGTTTGCCTACTCTGGACATTTCATACAAAAGGAACCGTACGGCATGTGACCTTTGGAGTCTGGCTTCTTTCACTGAACATAATGTTGTCACCGTTCGTCCAGGTTGTAGCGTCTGTGAGTGCTTCACTCCTTCTCGTGGCAGAACAATAGCCCATTGTCCGTGCGGGCCGCGCGTGCGTACCCTCCCGCCGCCGGTGCTCACGGGGCTGTCTCCGTCTTTTGTGAGCAGCGCCGCTGCGCGCAGGAGTGTGCCTGCGCTTGCTGGAGACCCTGCTTTTGATGCTTTGGGAATTGCTGGGTCACCCGAGTATGGCAATGCTGTGTTTAACTTTTTGAAGGACAGTTTCTTTACAGGGTTCCAAAGAGATTTTCGAGTAGGCTTCCCACTGACCGGCACTGCCGGGCTCCGAGAAAACAGGGCGAACGCCATGCAAGGGGCTGAGAGTGGGGTGGGGCGCTGTGTCATTGGGCAACAAGGAGAGTACGTGGGAGCCAGGCCACCCGGGGGGCTTGGGAGTTCACATGTCACCCTGGGAGCTGGGAATGGACACCAGACAGGAGTGACAGTAGAGAAGCATGGGGACAGGGTCTTGCCTTTAAAGCACTGTCCTCGCTGTGGAGTGGGGAGGGACGGGGTCCTCGATGTCCAGGCAGAGGGCGGTGAAGTGGAGAGACTGGGGGTCTTGGCAGTGCAGGTGGAGTGAAGGGACAGACAGGAGGGGAACTCGCAGGCTTTGGGGTGATGTGAGAGGAGGTTTTGGGGCGTGCATTTCAGAGCTATCCCCTGGGGGACCAGCTGGCTTTGCCATACCTCCCCTCCTCTCCACGTGGCACCCTGGTGGCCTAGACACCCAGGCTGTGCTCTGGTCAGCAGACTGGTGCCTCTTCTGACATTTGGGCAGAAGAGAGGGGATGGATGGCAGACGCCCCCTCCCCCCAACTTCAGAGAGAGCAGGAGAGAGGCAGGGCGGGGGCTGCCTTCTACCTGAGAGCTGCTGCCCCGTCTTTGCCCCCAGGCTCCTCCCCACACCACACCTCGGCCCCCCACAGCCAGGTCAGGGCCAGGAAGGGCATCACTGTGGCCCCTGGGGTTGGGGTTTGTTCAGCCAGGTCAATCTGGTCAGTCTTGTGGAAGCTGGGAACTTTGGGGGGCACCTGAGCAGAGTTAGGAGCTTCTGACTTTTTTCCAAAGGGAGGGCCCCTGGCTCATCAGGTGGGGTGGAGTTCTGAGCGCAGGGTCCCTGAGAATCTGACTCTTTCCTCCTTCCATTCACATGTCGGCAGGATTCTAGGGGTCTGGGCCACTGCTGCTTATTTTAACATGAGCCCTGGGTCCTTGAGAAAGCTAGACATACGTGTGCACACACACGCGCGCACACATGCACGTACACACATGCACGCGCCCACACACGCACATACACACACGCACGCACCCACACACGCATGTAATGCACATGCACACATGCACGTACGTACACACACACGCGCGTGCACACACGCACGTGCACACACACGCATGCACACACACGCACACGTACACTACGTACACATGCACACACACGTACACACGTGCACGCGCCCACACACGCACGTACATGCACACGCACACACACACGTACGTACGCACACACACGCGCGTGCGCACACACGCACACGTACACTGCGTACGCATGCACACACACGTACACACACGCACGTACACACACATACGTACGCACACGTACACATACGTATGCCTGCGCACACACACACGTATGCACACACATGCACGTATGCACACGCACACATACGTACGCACACGTACACATACGTACGCATGCACACACACGTACGCACACACACGCACGTGTACACACGCACACATACATACGCATACGTACACATACGTAAGCATGCGCACACACGTACACACACACGCATGTACACACACACACATGCATGTACGTACGCGCGCACACACACAGCCTGAGCCGGGGTCTGTGCCGAGCAGCTGTCCCAGAGCTGTGGGGGGCAGTTGAGTTGGTATGATTTTGTCACAGGGATGGCACAGTGTTCCTGTGGAGTCTCATGCTCAGATGCCAGGATGTTCCTGGGGAAACTGAGGAAGCCTGTGTTTATTGAGGACCTCCATGCCCCAGTCACTGAAAACACGTTGTCATTTAATCCAGCCAACCTGCAAGACCAGGGTCGGCCACCACCCACCGTCTCCTAACGAGGGCACCGAGATTCAGACACTACGTCCCCCACCCGGAGTCACTCGTGCTTTGAGAAGCGCGGGCCTGGCTCCAACACCTGTGCCCTGCCCCCCGCCCCAAGAAGGACAGGGATCCGATCAGGAAGGGCGGGGAGGGTCCCCTGTCCCCCACTCAGCTCTCCTCCAGAGGTGCCCAGATCTGGACCGCAGTGCTAGCAGCCGGCTCCAGCAGGCGGGGTCCGAGGGCGCAGGGCTCCCTGGGGACGGTCCCTTTCCCTTGTTCTTCCCATGGAGGGCCAGTGTTCTTCACGGCCCTTCACTCAAAGGCAGGGAGGCCTCTCGTCCAAGGTCCCGCAGCCCTCCCAGGGCCAGCCCTTCTTTCTGCTAAGCCGCAGCTGCCTCCTTGTGTAGCCGTCATTCAAGCCTCTCTCCCGTTACTGTCATCGTTACCATGACTGTTGTTTCCATCCTACGGATGAGGACATCAAGCTCAGGGAGACCAAGTGAAAGAGCCACCGGGGCTGCGGGAGCTCAGGGAGGGGTCTGCAGATGCTCTCAGCACGCGTGTGTCTGGGGGGCAGGGACGGGCTGAGCAGACGCTGCCGGGGTCGTCCCTGAGGTTCCCGGGACACCGGCCCAGACCAGCCTGGTGCCGGGGTGCACCCTCCACAGGTGGCCTCTGCCTCCACACCTTCCCTCTCTTTCGGAGGGAAGATTTTGTGAACTTGAGGAAAACCGGGAAAAGGCCAATTCCCTCTGTCCAGCCCATTAATTCTGCATGCTCGGGCCCGAATTAACCTTGGCCAGGCTTCCAGAGCAGAGAGTAATTCTAACCTTAAAAATCTGCTGATTAAAGCTGGTTTCAGGAATTCGATTCCACTTAATGTCTTGGCAGGGAGCCCAGCTCCCCATTAACATGGCCACGGACGCGGGTCCTGGCGCTGCCGCCGCCTCCCTAACCGACGGAGCCCCGTCGCCTGCGTGAAGCAGCCGTTGCTTAGCCGGACTCGCAGCCGCACGCAGCCGTGTGCGTGGAGGCGGGCCCTGTGTCCTGGGCCGTGGCGGGGCCGGGAGGGGCGGCGCTGGGAGCTGGCCCCTAGCCGGCTCGGGTGGGGGGCAAAGCGGCTGTCACGGCCGGACACGCCGGCAGCTTCGGGGACCCCGCGCCCTCCACACCTTCAGAATGGCCTCTGGGGACTCGGGGAGCCTGCCCTGGTGTTGTCTGCATCTCCCGAGTCCCTGTGGCCTCTGGGGACACAGAGGACAAGGGCCAGCCGCCTGGAAGTACATGTAAAGTCCTAGCGCCAAAGGACACAGCCTCTGGCCTCCCGCAGAGGGGAGGAGCCACATCAGTCCCAGCCACTTGGCGGGGCTCCAAGAAAAAGGTCCCAGCAAATACACTCTGATGAGAGAAAGGAAATTTCGTTTTATTTATTGATTACGTGTGCCCAGGGCTTTTAGGTAGTTTCTGCGATGGAAACGGCTCGGACGTGGGGAGCTGGGCAGAAAGGACCGGAGGCCGGGGGTGGGGAGCGGACCTGCTCACGCGCTGAGCCTCTGGCACCCCCAGTGAGCAGCACGCTGGGCTGGACGCCCTCGGCAGGGCCCACGGCGGGTCTGGACCCGGAGAGCTTTCTGAGGCCCAGAAGTGACCCGTGGCCGGGGAGGGGACAGGCCGCCCTGAGGGGCCCGAGGGCAGGAAAGCCGGTGGGTGGGCCGCGCACGCAGGGCACACGCCAGGGGAGACGCCGCGGGGACGGGACCCGCCGCCCCACCTCCTGCCCGGGGTCCCCAGGAGCTGGAGATCCAGGCGTGTCACCCCGTCCCCAAATCTGAATGTACCTTAGGATTAGTTTTCGGCTCCCATTCCGTTTTACGGCCCCTAAGTTATTCATCCTGGATCCCAAAAGGAATAAAGCTGGAGCTCCCGGGACTTTATTTATAGCGTTCGCCGTGATTTTTTATGCCTTTTTATCTAAAAATGCATTTGGTCCTGATTACCCTCCTCACTCACCTTGCGGTGCTGCTCCTGCAGGCTTGGCCTCCCCCTGCCCCCGGGGTGCAGAGGGGCACCTGTGGGCCGGGCCCCGGTGGGGTGGTGCTCTGTGGTGGCCCCGAGGCAGGACAGCGGTGAGGGGGCTTCTCAGAGTACATTGTCCCCTTACCGCTGCTCCTCATTTTTCCTCTAGGTCCCTTTTCAGTTCGGGCTATAAAGATGGTCTAGAACTTTCATTGGACATGTTGAGGGGAGAACTGAGAGCCTCTCTCCATGGCCCTCCCCCACATTGTTTCTCAGGTGTCTCCCCAGTCCCGGGGTGCAGAGGGAGGGGCAGTGCCTCCTGCCCTCCTCCTCTGAGAACCCACCTGTCCCCTGCCCAGCAGAGCCTGCACCTGGACGGTCTCCTTGACCCTCTCTGCTTGCTCAAGGAGCCGACCCCTCCCCTGCAGGCCCCCTCTGAGCTCCTGTGATGCACAGGGGTTGGGGGGAGCTCTCCAGTTTCCTGGGGCTAGGGGCCCACTGGCCCTTACTGCAGGGCCATGGGGTGGGTGCACACCTGTCCCTGGCTGTGAGGTGCTGCCCCATCCTCCTGGCCCTCTCTGTGGCACACTGCCAGCCTGGGCACCCGGTCCCCAGTGTCCCTCTGCTGTCCTCACCAGATCTCCTGCCCCAGGAGATGGGGGTGAACGCCTGCTGTTCAGGTTCCAGCTCTGACATGTATGACCTTGAGCAAGGTCTTGACATCTCTGAGCCCCACCCCCACATCCACAGAGAGGGGTTCATGCCCCTGCTCCTCCAGGATGGCAGAGAGACCCCTGTCCGGGCTCCCTCCCCAGCCCCCTGTGTCACCTACAGCGCTGAGCACAGAGGACACCCAATGACTTGGCCAAAAGACTGACCTGATGTCACAAAAGTAAGGCCACCAGGATGCCAGGCCACGGGGCAGCTGGCCTCCTCAGGAGGAGGAGCCCGTGAGGCCCTGGAGAATTCATCTCTGGGAGCCAGCTGCCCCTCAAGAAAGTCAGTGCTCAGGGGCTGTTCCCAGGGGCTGTGCTCCCGCTGGGGCATCCTGCACCCAACCAGGGCTGGCATCCCCCTGTGTGACCCACATGACTCCCAGGGCCATGGCTGCTCTGGGAGATGCTGTCGCAGCTTGTGTTAGCAGAGAGGTGGCCGGAGGCCTGGTCGCTGATGACCTAATATTCCAGATGTCCCCTGTCACCCAACCCCGGAGGCCGAATCAGACTGCAATCCATTTAGCTCGCGCTAATTTTAAAGCCATTGCTATTTAACGAGTTCGGAGGCCCAGTGCCTTTGCAGGCAGCCTGCGAATTGAATCATTTGGTCTAATCTTGGATTAATGGGGACCGGCACGCAGTCCTGGGAGCAGCCCCAGGCCCCGTCCCTCTGTCTTTGTTGAAGGCAGGCCCTGCAGAAGGCCTGACCCTCAGCCCCTGGCGTGGGCGCCTGAGTGAGGTTGCCAGGGGGTGGCACGCGTGGGACGAAGGAGCCGGGGCTTTGGGCCAGACCCGGGTGGGAGGGAGTCCCTGCCTCCTCCTAACCGTGTGACCTTGGGCAGACTGCCTCGGTCTTCCCCAAAGACACCTCTTTGTGTGACCAGGTAGGGTAGGGACAGGAGGCAAGAGAGACTCCACGTCACCCGCATCGCCCCTGCAGGAGAGCTTCCCAATGCCTTCCGGGATCTGTGTGGGCCACCAAAGGAACTGTGTCTAACCCCATCCTGGGGGCCCTGCAGCTCTGCCCGCCCAGGAGTCCCCCCCAGAATCCCAGGGCTCACAGCCCGGGTAGGGGAGAGTCCCTCCCTGGTGCTGTCGTCTCAGATCTGAAAGAAAGAGACTTCCTTGTCCCTCGGGTCACAGCGGAATGCTGACAGCCCCGCTGGAGGGGGAGAGAAGAGAGCCCAGGGGCTGCTCTCAGCCCGGAAGACACACAGCAGTGACAGGCGGGGGAGGGGAAGCCATGGGGTCAGCTGGGAAGTTCTGCTCCAGTGCCCGCACTTGACCCTGAACTCTCAGGGCTCCCATGGCCCTTCCGGGGAATCTGCCTCAATGTGCAGAGACGGGCAGAGCCACCAAAGTCACAGGGCCCTTACTTCACGTGCAAGGCCACACGCCACCTGCTCATCACACGTCCCTGAGGGGTTCAGCGGAACAGTCTGCAGATTCCCAGACTCGGTGCTGTCCCAACAGAGGATTCGGATGGCACAGCTGCGAAGGGGCCACCAGCCGCCAGGCCGGTCCCTCTCAGGCGCCTTTCCTACCGCCTGGCCTAGCCTTGTCCACCCGTTGGCCAACTCCTCACGCTTTTGGGCTCGTCACAAATGTCACTTCCTCTTAGCTGACTCTGCTGACATTTAATATGAAAAAGGGGACCCTTCTCTTCTCGGGGCTCCACCGCACCCCCTCCTGGGGCCCCTTTCACTTAGCACCGGGGCTGTCTCCATCTAGTTTGTGTGCTCGTCTCTCTCCCTTGGGGACACTAGGGACAACACACCCGCACGGAGCAGACAGCAGTCAGAAATCTACTTCCTACTACACGTGGGCAAAGCCAGCCCGGCCCAGGGAGGCCCTTCAAGGGCATGGCTGTCAGTCCCCCCTCCCCGCACTGCCTCCCCCCACCCCGACCCCACCCCCCACCCCCGGGCCTGCCCGGAACCTTCTGAATGACTGGAGGCTGCCCCTCACTCACCACTTCAGAGCAGGATTAAAGCGTTATCTTCCGGGTGGTTTTCCCCCTCTATTATCTCGTTTTCTTCTGTCACCTTTCTCCCAGGACACATTTTTAAAAACTATTCATCTTTGTCATGTGCACATCAGATGCAAGTGTTTGAGATAAACCAGGCGCCTAAAAACCTACTTTCACACCGATTGCCTTTGTGCAGACAGTCACCCCTCCCCCCAGTGGGAGAGAGGTGAGGCCAGCAGGATGAGGCCAGGCCGGTGCAGGGGTTTGGGGGTGTGGGGGTGCGGGGGCCACCCCCACAAGCCTAACCACGAGCGTTGCAGAGGAAGCCGCAGTGGGACCCTCGTAAAGAGGATTATGGGTAGAGATTTGCTGTAGGCACCTGGTCTGAGGACACCGCAGGTATTATCCCTGCCTTCGCGGAGGCCTTAGGGGACACTGGGAAATGACTTTTCCCACCACAGCCATGGCTGCGGGCGTGGGGGGCTGGGGGACGCTCACTGACTGACTCGAGCTGCGCCAGGAGAGTGACAGGCACCCACCTTCGAACATTCCAGCCCCCCCAAAGTGGAGCTAGCTCCCCAAAGTCCCAGCTTCCACAAGTTGTCCCCTCCCCCAACCCTGGCTTCCCCAAATCTCAGCCCCTGGGGTCTCAGGCTCCAAGGGTCTCAGCCAAACGTCTCTGACCTGGGCGCCCACTCTTGTCGCCCAGAGTCCCAGCATCCAGTAGAAGTGTCTGTGCCGACGGAACGTTCCGCGCCGTCCAGCGGGGCTGCCCACTCACTGCACGAGGCTGGTGCGCACTGGGAATGGGGCCGGGGCGACCGAGGGGCCGAAGCTTCTGTGTGATTCGTTCCCCTGGATTTGAGCCGTTTGCGCGGCCACGCGTGGTTCGTGGGGGACACGCTGGGTGCTGGCGCCCCAGAGAGGCCTGGGAAGCAGTGCCGGGGCCCTTGGCCCCCAAAGTCCGTGCATTAGGATGCTGGGCTCACACGTCCCCACATACACACGCCGACAGCACGCCTTAGCTCAGGGGTTCCCTGCCTCCTGTGGGAGGTGGCCCCCGAAACCAGAATGGAAAGGTCTCCCCAGAAAAGAAACCTCACCGGAGGTCACGGGCATGGGGTGCTCTGCTGTCCGAGGGAAAAGGCCACCTGCAGGTGCCCCGCCCGGGGCCAGCTGCGGTCAGCGGCCTGGGCCTCTTATTTCACTGGAGGCCGCTCAGTTAGCAGCATGAGGCGCTCCACATGTAGAGGAAGAAGCTGTGTCTCCATCGAGGCCAAGCAGTCCCGGGTCCAAGCCCTGTGCCCAAGTGCGGGCTAACTTCACACGAGGTGTTGAGGGTGCTGGACCTCATCCCCAGGCCCAGCACCAAACAGCCACAACCACGAGCGACTGAGAAGCCCACAGACAGCGGTGGGGCGGCGTGGGGCGTTCGGTACTGTCGGGCCTACGTGCACGTCCCCTCCTGGGCTGGGCCTGCCCCTCCCTGGCCCGGCTGAGACGGTCACATCGCGTGGCAGTCGTTGGAGGTTTATTGAGCTGCTGCCGGGTGGGCGTGGCTGCCGGGGATTTTGCAAACACCGTGAAGTCCTCCTCCTTTCCCACGTGATGGTCCGGGGCTGGCCCACGGGCCCACGGGCCCGAGCCGCCTCCCCTCCTCCTTGTACACGGCCTGTGAGCCCAGAATGCGGTTCACATGTTGGTAGTGACGGGGGAGAAAGGCGAAAGGAGAGTAACATGCGTGACAGGCGGACGTTATGCGGAATGCAAATGGCCACGTCCGTGATTCCCTGCCTGTCCCCTGTGGTGCTGTCACCCCACGAAGGCAGCGCTGAGCAGGTACGGCGGAGGCCCGCTGACTCAGGGGCCACCAACACCTACCGTGTGGCCTTTTCCAGAAACTGGGCCAACCCCTGTGCTGGGCGAGGCAGGACCGCAGACCCGGGAAGTTAAGTGACAGCGACTGTGTGTCCCCACGGTGGCCCCGTGGCCCCCGATGGGTCATTGCGAGGGACTCCTTCCACTGGCTGGTCCAGGGAGGCTTCCTGGAGGAGGGAGGCCCCGAGGCGGACGCAGGCTGAGTGCGGTTTGCTTGGGCAGTGGGACCCTACAAGGGACAGTGTGGCCGTGGGGCGCACAGGGTCAGCCTGGGGCAGTGAGTCAGCCGTGTTCTGGAGCCACAGCCGAGCCCGGCGAGGACAGAAGGAGCATGAACATGAACCTGAGAGAGAGGCAGCGGGAGGCGGAGATCAGCCATGTCGCATGAAGCCATTGAGAGCGGGACAGAAGGCAGCTGTCGAGGCCCGATGTCCTGATGGACAAAGCTGCACTGGACATGCCGAGGCTTCCTCTCCCCTGGCCACTGGCGGTCCAGCCACAGTGGGCTCTCTGGCATGTGGAGGAGCCCCAGCAGTGGAGGAGCCCCAGCGGTGGAGGAGCCCCAGCGGTGGAGGAGCCCCGGCGGTGGAGGACCCCCAGCATGTGGAGGAGCCCCGGCA